>JAUESI010000038.1:9026995-9041562 GCA_032275145.1 Synergus laeviventris | reverse complement strand
AAAAGAAGTTTTGAAATTGAGATTGGGAAAAGAAGTTGGAAAAGGGACTTGAAGTAGGAGTTTGAAGAAAGAGGTTGAAAAATGGGGTTGGCACAGAAAATTTTAAAAAGTTAAAATTGGATTGGAAATATCGGTTGGAAAAACAATTTGGAAAAGTGATTTGCAAAAGAAATTTTGAAAAATTGGATGACAAAGATAGTTTGAAGAAGTTGGTTTGGAAAAATGGAATCTAGAAAAGCGGTTTAGGAAAGGGATGATAGAAAAGGAGTTTGGAGATGTAGATTTAAAAACAAGTTTGGAAAGAAGTTTTGAAAATGGGATTGGAAAAAGAAATTTGGAAAGGGACTTGGAAAGGAGACTTGAAAAAGATGTTGGCAAAAAAATGTGTAAAGAGTTGGTGCAGGCGATTGGATTGGAAAAATCAGTCCGAAAAGCGATTTGGAAAAGGAATTTTGAAAAGGAGCTAGGATGAGAAAGATATTTTATAGAAGTTGGTTTGGGAAAATGCAATGGAAAAGAAGATCTGAAAAGGAGTTTAGAATAAGTTTTAGAAAAAGGTTTGAAAAAGGGTATGAATAGAGATTTTAAAAAATTGAGAAAAGAGTTTTATTAATGAATAAACTGAAGTATTGAAAGTTAAAATGTATGGCATAGAAGGAAAGTTTCATATTCCATTATATACTTTCTATATCTTCGCGAACACAATCCCAAACGCAATTGGCTGAGCAACAAAGAAACCTAAATTGAAAATTTCTCTCCAACGGCATTAGTTATCAGCGCAGCTCGCAATTAAAGAAAATCACTTACTTTCGATAAAATCTCGAAACTCGTTTTCCTTCCTCGAGGCCGCTTCAAGCAACTAATCAAAAGTCGTAACACGGACGAGAAGAGGTCGTAAAAAAATATCTGAATCTCAAGCCTCTTTCCGCGAGAGGAGGCCTCTTTGTGCAAACAATCTTGAGCGATAATCAGTCCCTTCTTGTGTCTCCTGTGCGTGTGCAACGCAAACGCAGCGGTCCCGTCGTACATGACGAGTCCCTGTAAATCATTTAGGCCCTCTGGAAACGTTTCAAGAACTTCCCGACGTCCTGAGATTCGGTACGAAGCGTTTCATCGTCAACGAATGCGCATATATTCTTCCTTTTTTTCATCCTCGCCTTTGCTCTTCTTTCTCGATGTCTATCCGATAACAAGCTTAGCTTCAGCTTAAAGCAAACCTCGCACTCGCGATGAGAATTTCCTTTGAGTTTCACGTCCACACCTACCAAGAATCGTGGTAAAATAAACTGTCTTCTTTACACAGAAGTCTCGGGCAAAACTCAATTCGGAAATCTAATGAAAGAATTTTACGCTTCAGTGATTAGGATTCAATTATTCTATTTAGAGGATAATTTCTCAATCTTCAGCTGCAAGGTGAAGCCTTTTTGTTAAACGCATCAAGACTTATTTATTGAGAGAATTTCTGACTGTAATAGATATATATGAACATCAAAATACAAATTTTTTCATGATTCTTTTTTTTTTCAATTTTACAAAGTAACTTGAAAATTTTTAAATAATTGTGAACATGAGGGTCCGAAAGATAGGATTATCTTCAGTGATAAGAGAATTCCATACAATAAATAGAATAATAACGAAGATAATTGATTAAATTGGATAAATTCGTAGGGAGGAGGATATTTTAAGGAATAGGGGTAATCCCGACGTTAATGAGGACTCCCAAAGAATGAGGAGTGTTATGGAGTATCTCAAGGGTTAGGGGAAGTCCTTAGGGATAGGAGAATCCCATTCAATAGTGGAAACACGACACAGAGAAGAAACAAAATGGGTTAGGGTGAATCCTGAAGGATAAGAGGAAGCTTGTGAATACAAGGAATCTTTAGGGATAAGAGGAATCCTCATAGATAGGAGAATCCCACATAATATATAGGGTACGACGATAAAGGAGTAGCCTCGAGGGACAGGAGGAAGAATCCTCAGGGATAAGAGGAATCTCTAAGGAAGGGAGCGTTCCCAATAGATAGGTAAATGAAGACGCCAATTGTGGGAATAATTGATGATGTGAAACAAAGGAAGATTCTTAACAGAAGAAAGAAGATAGAAACGAAGTCATTTTATGTTTGCCATATTTCAATGAGGCTCAGCTCTTACTCTAAGTAATGTCTTTAGCTTAGCTGTACTTATTCACGCACCGGGAGTAGATATCCATATGCGCGCATACGCGCGGCTCGCAATTGTAATTAGAAGCCGCTAGGAACAATGAGAAATATAACTTTTATTTCTGCTATCCGCGATGCCGATCTTGCGCACCTCCTACTTCTTCAGGTCTGTGCCGACAATACCTGTTGGTGCTCAGAGAAACGCAATTGAGATAACGATAACGTAAACGCGTGAATATTTTAACGACTGTTTGAAGAATGCAATTACTCTTGTTATTACCTCAAAAAAATATATTTAAAAAAAAAATTTATTTAAAAGAAACAATATTGATAATCATGTTAATGGCTTGTGTGGGTTTTATCAAAGTTTTCTTTCTCAAAACAGCTTTTTAGAAACATAAATTAACTATCTTTTGGAACATTCATATAAGATTAAAAAAAAAAAGGTAGATATTTAGGGATCCGGGAAGATTTATCCCAATTTAGAAGTGGCCAAGGATCCTCGCTCTCAATTCGGAGGACTGTGGCCTATTTTTAGAATGATGCATGTTTTCGTTTGATTTTGAAGATAGTGCGCTCTCAACGAGAATTCGGGTTTTAACGGGATCTGGTTACATGTGACACGCGTGTTTTCAAATTCCCGACTGCCCGATCCTGGACCCCTTTATCGGATCCACGAATCTTCGCTCTTGATAGTCCTCCTTTTCGGAGATAACGAGAGCCGGATTCGTGGAACGGTGGCTTTATGTGATACTACATCGTAAGGGATGCGTCGCTTATTTCGTGAAACCCACCATACTTTGTCTTCTCAGGAAATTAAAAGAGAGAGATGGAGAAATATAAATGAGGGCGAATCTCTAATTTACGACCGATAACGAAATAAACAATAGGAATCCGGTTCTTAATCGCCATCACTTCTAAAGCTCAATTGTTTATAAGGTTTTGATACGGCGTTTATGTTTGGATAAGAAAATTCAAGTGCGATTCAAGTGCGGTTCAAGTGCAATTCAAGATTAATTTACTCGAGTGAAAATACTCGCTCTTGTTGTGAAGGATTCCATTTTTGACGTCCCTTGGTCGTCACCACCGTCGAGCCGCGGGTTAATTCAAAGTCTCAAGACGATAAGGCATTCGCATAACTCGTCTTGAATTATTTGAGTTATTTCACTATTAGATATGGTATGCGGCCTGCACCGGGAGCAATGCAACTTTCAAGGCGGCAGCACAACTCGTTGCTTGCGGCAGCTTCGCGTAAGGTCTCACCTACACCGTGAAAGAGATGGTATCACTCATGACAAGACTAGACTTACTGTTTTCATACCCTTCTTTATTATTCAGATTTGCAATTTTGAAATACGAGTGCATTGAATATGGGAATTCTGGGCATGGTTCAAAAGTTTTTAGTTGATATCGAGTACAGGGTTGCTACACGATTTGGAAAACTAGGAGGTCTGGAGAAGTAATTGAATTTTGAAGAAGAGGAGGAACCTAGAGAGTTAGGGGAACCCGTGCACAAAATTTTGATGGGATCCTGGACAGTTTTCCCTAGTTCTAATGTGGTCTTAATCTGGAAAAGTGGAAAGGACCCCCCGCAAGACTTTCACTGGTAAATACCCCATTTAGGGAAAACTGGTCAATACCTCGTCAAGATGACAAAACTATTCTGGATTCATTATTTCCAATATTTGATTAGTTATCTATAGTTACATTTTCTGAAAAAATTCTATTATAAAAATAAAGTATGAATTACATCGAATCAAATAGTTTTTAACTTTAACATAATTTAAGTAACGGAGTTTCAAGATTTTTTGAGTGGTTTACAAATTTTGTTAGGCATTTCAAGGGATATTAAATGACATTAAAGAATTTTAAAGGACGTTAAATAAACACACGAATTTAAGAATTTTCAAGAGCTTTCACACGATTTGAAAAACGTCAAGACACCCTAAAGGATTTCAAGAGATTTGAAGGACTAAAAGGAATTTTTAAAGAATTTAAAAGAAAATTCAAAATACTTTTTAAATGTTAAAATACTTTTTAAATTTGCAATTATTTTAAAGTCTTTTGAAGTATTTCAGGGATTTTTAAATGCTATTGCAGAATTTTACAGGATTTTTATAGGATTTCAAGTGTCTCTAGATAATTCAAAAGGCTTTTAAGAAAAGAGATTAAAGAGGATTTAAAGATTAAACTGAATTTAAAGCGATTTAAATAGATTTCAAGTGATTTAAACATTTTGTCAGGTTTTTCAATGGATTTTAAATGACATTAAGGAATTTTAAAAGATTTTCAAAACGATTTCAAGCGATTGCAACAGACTCCAAGTGGTTTTAAAGAATTTTAAAAGAATTTCGAAAGATTTCAAAGGAGTTTGAAGATTTTGAAGTAATTGAAAATTTTTTTAAAGTATTTCAAGGGATTTTAAATGATATTAAGGAATTTTAAAGGCTTTTAAAAGAACTACAAATCATTAGAGGATTTTCAATTATTTAATAATATTTTTTTGAATATTGTAAGGGGTTTTTAAGGAGATTAAACAATTTCAAAAGATTTTAAAAATACTATAAAAATGAATTTTCAAGAAGTTTCAGAGTTATCAAAGAATGTGAAAGGATGGCACAAGCGATTTCAAGTTATTTTAAGAAATAAAAAAAATTCAAGATTTTGAAGTATTTTTTTTTAATTTCTTTAAATATGTTAAATCCCTTGAAATCTACTAAAATTTATTGAGATATTGATTGTTGGCCAAATGGCGCACTTCTAAAATGAAAAGTAAAAATTTGCTTAAAAAATAGTCAGAAAATTGTTAAAAACAAATGAACTATGCAATATAAAAGAAACCTACGTACTTCTATAGACAATATATTTTTCAAGATATATTCAAAATTTCAAGGGAATCGGTGTAAAATTGTCCAACTTGACAAATGCAGTTTTGTAAAAACGCTGCACAGCCACCATTTTGAAATTAGTTGCTTAAAAAATTCACTGATATGTATGATAAACAGTTTTTTTGGAATCTTGATTTATTTTTTAGTTTTTCTGAAAGAAAATCACCAAAAAAGCCTATTTTTTTTGGCCTCTAAAGTGCCCTTACCCGTTAAAATTTGTCAAAATCTCTTAAAATATCTTAACTAGCTGTGGATCTTATCACTATAACCTAAAGATAGTTGTAGATAAATTAATTTAATTTATAAGATGTATTTGCACAACTAATATCTCAAAACCAAATGCCTTTATGAAAAAAGTGATTGGCACTTAGTCAAACTCACTGAAATTTTATTATAAAGGATTGTTATCTTTTGAAATAGGTTTTATGCCTTTTTCAAGCAGCAAATTTTGTTTCACATAGACACAAATCCCTTTAAAAAATGTCCATGAGATTGTTACCAAGATGCACCACGTGGAGGTAACCAATTTTTTGAAAAATTCTTTGGTACGTTTTGAGATAATGGTTGGGTAAATAAACGTCACTTTCATATCAATTTATCTACAACTGAAGAGAGCTTAATTAAACTGTTTTTTAAATATTGGAACCCTTAAAATTCTTTATAATCTTTCAAAATACTTGGAAATCTTCTGAAATTCGTTAAGCAAACTATAAAAGCTACATAATATGACAAAAACAATTTGCATGTCGCGACATAATTGAACTGAACGTAGGAGCTTCAAAGTGAAAAAACAGAAATACATAGCTGCAACTTAATCAAAATTTAGACTTGGAAAATCGGAAAAAGTCATGGAATTTTGAAACCAGACTCCTCTATCAACCATGAGTAAAAAATGCCAAGTAATAAAAAGTAGAGTCTCTTAGCTTACAAGGTATGTAGTTGTGCTTGTTTCGCAGAAGTGTTTTATTAAAGTGAGAAGCTAGGGCAAGGAACGTTTAGTATTCTTTAAAGAGCATCCAGACCGGTGCGATCGAGACAAGTAGACCATGTCTCTGAAAGCACTGCGTGGTTCATAGCGCGGGAATGGCGCTTAATGACGAGAGATAGGGTCTGCTTATTATGTGATAAATATAGAAAACATAATTATTGATAAGCTTTAATGAGCTACCTTGCAAGTAGGGTGCATCCTAAATCATGCGTCTTGGCTTGCTCACGCACAAAGCATGCAACGAGCGTGCACTTTGGTTGTGCAATATTTATGACTGATGCAATAATTATTCCAATCAGTGCAATAATCACTTATCAACTATGCCCCCTGTTCTTATTATTTGCAGAGGGTAAAACGCAAAATCCATACGAATATACCGATAGTCTACTCCGGAACATTATCATAGTATGGACCTGGCCATACAGTTTCACAGCCCCTTGCTTAATTTAAATTCTATTACACCCGATCTCTATTCCCTCTTTCCTATGAATATTCAAACTCGGCGCGGACCCACCCCCCATCATCTATCGGATATCCAAAGAATTAAATTAATATACTGCGCAAAACAGTCCCTTCGCCAGACTGGGCGGAGGAGTCTCCAGAACAAGAGACGCCTGCTGAAAATCTTGTTTCGACCGACATTAACGTCCTCCTGTCAACTCGCTTGATCCCCCATGAAAAATCAGAATCCGATCGTCACTTTTTTTAATCATCATGGCTCCTAATTCATAAATTACTTAACCACTTTCTACGGCTTTTAAACAGTTCAAAGGATTTCAAATTGATTGTGAATTTAGATTGCGAATATTATGAATTCATCCATTGATTTTCAGTCGGGAGAAATCCCATGGGCAGAGTTGTTCCAGCGTTAATATTTAATGAAAAGAATGGAGGAGTAATATACTCTCACAAAACACATACAAATACATATGCACTCGAGGCGTCTTGCACGACGTGCCACGATCAAGATCGCAGATCTAGCCGCGAGCTTCGTTGCTTATTCGACGAGTTTACCATTTATCGGCGATCTACCGAGCGAGTTTTCCGATCCCTCGCTAGATCTATATGTTCTCCTTGCCTTGCACGAAACGCAATGGAAATTAATGAAGGCTGTGCAGGTGCAAGCCGACTCTAGGAAAAGAGGATGCCGACAGGTTGGAACAATTGCCATCCACCTGGAAAATTCTCAGAAAGTTATTCGTTCTTTTATGCTCTGCGAATTTCCGCAACTGCTTTTATTTGCCTGAAAAATGGTTAGTTTAATTCAGACAAGACCTAACATCTTGAGATGCGAATATGTTTCATGTAACTGTGAAGACTTGATAAAAAAATAATTAAAAACTAAAAAACTAACAAATCTGCGAACAGAAGTTATTTATACACCTATTAAGTGTTATTTGGGTATTGTTACTGCGTAACAATTAAGTTTCATAAGTTAATAATAATTTATTTTAATTTCTGCGTTTGAATTACTAAATTAAGACTAAACCATCTTCTCTGTCATATTCTTCAATTGCACTTTGTCAGATTTATTAGTTTATACCTTTGTCCAACGCATAGAAAACCTTCACAATTATACTTTTGTACTTTCTTAAGAAAATGTCTCAAATTGGAGTTTTAGTCCTTCACTAGATTAATAGATAGACTATTTTTGGGTCCTTCCGAATTTGTATCAATAAGTACCGACGACTTCTTTCTGTACCAATCACTCACAGGTGGCCTTAGAAATTTGTAGACAATACCTTCTGGAAAACCTAAACACCCCCAAGCCTACTTAAAACCTTTCTAAATAGTTGCGGATACTACTTAGCTCCCGATCGAAACAAAACACGATCATGAACTTCTCCGTTATATTTTAAACAAAAATAAATGTTATAATAAAAGAAACATTTTCGATTCTGTTTGCTGCATCCGTTTTAGGGACCCAATTGCATCAATAAAACCCTCCTCTAAGGGGTCTTAGCGAAAACTAAGAACCTCCAGGGCACTAGGACCCTCATTAATGGTTTCCCCATGTTTTCACGCTTTCTCACCTTTCCTGAAAATAGGTAATGGTGGCCTTTATATACTTGAAGCACTTGCGTGTTTCGACAGTACTTCAGTTAAGACCTGAGTAAAGGGGGAGCGGACAATATTTTCCGAAACTCCCGAACATTATTTACTTCTGCTCTAACGAATTGTAATAATAAAATAAATAAGTTAAAGTTATCATGTGGTGTATTATTGAGAAATTCAACACATTTCAGAACCCGAACTTTTAAAATAATACGACGCAATATACTTTCGCGTATGAACATTTTCATTAAAACATTAGTTTGAAGTTGAACAGTACAGTGTTAAGTTTGTACGCAAATAAATAATGTGCATAGTATTTTTTAGGAAAACCTAGAATTTATAAAGATCCTAATGGCACTTTTACAGAGACGAAGGAAGCTCCGTAAGAATTATAAAAAATAGGAAGTACAGAATTCCTGTGCCAAAAGTGCCAGGTATAGTTCAGGAGTCTCGATTGAGCATCAATTAAAGCGTGCAACATCGTTTCTCATGATAATCCGTGTATCTTTCTTAGTTTAAACTTTTCTTTTATGTATTAATAAAGTAGAAAAAGCATGAGTGTAACATTTTTCTTGGTTTAATATCAACCCTGCTTTTTCCAAGTACTTTAAATTAACACTGATTTTACTACTGTAAAATCCTTACTCTAAAGTCATTAAGCAACTGAAAATTTCAGGGACTTTTAATTAATTTCCAATAGATTTTTCACTAATTAAAATTGTGAGAAAAGAATCACTATATAGGAATCAGTGGAATTTGACTGAGAATCAGTGAAATTTCACTGATTTTCCACTGATTCAAGCTTAGAGAGAAACCATATTTTTTTATGAACTATCCTATAGAATAGGTTTTTAACGGACACTTTATATAATACAGTTATTATGATGCTATCATTATCCGATATTTAATTTTTATTTCAAAAGTAAGTTGGTTTAACCCACTTTCAATCCGAAAACAAATAAAAAGAATCAATTTGAAAGTTTCGGATTCATATATAATATCATATATATCCGAATCAAACAGTTTTATTTTGATCTAATCCGAAGAAAGTTTTGAATTCAAATCAATCCGAAGTTGTAATACAAATAAATTCGGTATATCCGAATCAGTCCGAATGATTCCAAAAAGTTCGGATAAAGTCGGATTCATTCGAATTAAAAGTATGGATTTCTTTCTAATGGGCCTTGGATTGATAAATTCCTTCGGATTATAGTTGTGAAATGAAACTCTTTGATTCGGATACAAATTCCTTAATAATTCGGAAAATTTCGGAATAAATTTCAATCCGAAACTTTTGCCAGAAACTTTTAAGAATACTTTTCGGATAAGACCGGATAGAACTCACTGATATTTTATTATTATCGTAGGATACAGTTCAGAAAAACGGCAGATATGTGAAGTGTAACAATAATATTATTCCAAATTGACGATATAAGGTTTTGGATATATTTTTATCCGTTTTCTATATCCAGTATTTAAAACAGAGATAATAAGTCGTGTATGAATAGTATATGGCAGACACACTTTCGAAACCTCTATTTTAATTTGAGCCCCGCAAACTGGAAATAATTGTATCGAGAACGGAAGACCTAACCCAGCGTTTAATATTCCATGTATAACGTTGTCTGCGCCAAGATCCGGAACGTCAGTTACAATTTCGAGATTTCGGGGCCTCTCTCATCTCCGTCATCTCTGTCGCACTAATTCTCGCTCTCATTCTTTCTCATTCTCTGAAGCGTAGCGGAGATTTGATTTGTCGCACGGCGCGAGTCATGGTAATGGCTCCTTCCGCGTTTCCGCGAGGCCGGACATCTCTTCGAGTTAGCAGCTCTGCCAGCGCGATACACAAGGATCCTACAGTCGAGTTCATTCTGAAATCGTTCCTATAGCCAGAACCACGACGTCCCTCTTATTTCTTGTACCTCTGTGCTCAATTTAAAATGTATGCGGGTTGTAAACACGAAGCAAGAGAGAAGCCTAGCTTCCAGAGAATGAGGGGCGTAGCGCGCTCCTTGAAAACTGAACGCTTCAAAGATTTAGCCATGCCGAAGGTAACGATTGCTGGAAACCCATTTTCAGACTGCTTAACCGCTTTTGTCATTTAACAAGCGAAGTGAAAAACCTTGCGGGTAAATCTACTGCATTCGGTGAAAATATTCATTTCTATTCGTCTCTTTCGCTAAATATTACCGCTTTATGGCATAATTAAAAGGATAAGTGGCAAAAAATAGTGTTTTTGGCTTGTTAATTATTCCTCGTAAACGCGAGGTTAATAGGCAAAGTTGCTTCAATTTTAGTAATTGCAGGGAATTATCTTCTTGTTTATCTTGTTTATCTTGAATTATCTGGAAATACCTAATGTTCTCTCTTAACAGCTGATTTTGTGTGATAATGAAAAAAAAAATTATTCTTTTCGTATCAAAAAACATATAACAATGTAGCTAAACTACACTGCAAATTGTGTTTATTGTCGGTTTCCGACGACCTTTGTAAGGTTGGCTGCCTGATTTCCATACGCAGCGTCGAACACTCAACGTTTGCGGTTGCTACCAGTGCAGTTTCCCTTAATAATGCAGCCGTTTGCACACTTGAAAGTTTATGCAAAAAGAGGACTGAAGGCTGTAAAAACATTTGAGTTCTAGAATTTCATTCAGAAAACAAAGTTATTAAAGATAGTTTTGCTAGATTTCGAGTAATTCTTAATCTTATATAGGGATTTTTTTAAATCCCCAGAAATGTTTTCATATATTTTCAGGTGTTACAGACACCGATTCCTATATCCCCTATTGACCCCTATTTTCAAGATTTAGTCCCTGAAGTACACTATTTTCTGACAATAGTGTAAAATTTTCTTTAAATTTATACAAAATCGGCAGATTAAGGCTTTAAAGTGTTCTCCTATTTTTTCTCATTTTTGAAGCTGAAAATGTTTTTATTTGATACTTATAATTTTTAAAAATCTTTTGAATTCTTTTGATATCCATAAGAAAAAACCATTAAAACCCTTTCAAATTCTTAGACATTTTTTTCAATCACTTGAAAAGTTTTAAAATTCCTTAAAATTACATAAAATCATTTTAAATTTCTTTAAATCTTTTCAATCCTGTAAAATTTCTTCAAAATTTTTAAGCTCTACTGAATTCTTTTGAAATACCTTCAAATTATTTTAAATAATTTTAAATTTCTTTAAATCTCTTTAAAGTCCTTTAAATCTTCTAAAGCGCTTCGCACTGTCTGAAATGAATTAAAATCTTTAAAGATATCGTCAAATAATTTTATTAAAAATGTATTAAAATCTTATGAAATCTTTTAAAATTTCGTGAAATACTTTAAAGTATCTTCGAAATCTTTTCAAATTCTTAAAAAATTTTAAATTTCAAGTAATTAAAATTCTTTTGTTATGCATACAATTTCTTTTAAATTCTTTAAAATCATTCATAATATCTTGAAATCTTGTTAATTGCAAAAGTAATCTTTTAAAATCGTTTAAAATTCTTTAAACTCATGTCTATATATGAAAGTGTCTTAAATTCTTTATGAATTCTTCTGAATTCGCCAAAAATTTTTTTAAATTCTTCGTAAGTTTTACTGAATTCATCTTATTGCATTTGATTACATTCGTCCTTTTTGGTTTAAAAAATATTTTGATTTCTTTATAATTTTTTCAATTTACTTGAATTCCTTTAAATTTCGCAAAATTGAAATGTTTAATTTGAAATCCATTTTTTTATTGAAAAGAATCCCAGTTTTGGTATATTTTAGGACTATGCTGAGTATTTGTAAAACTAATTTACATAAAATCCTCCACAACGACAGCAAGATTTTTTTTTTCTTTTTGCTTCTCACATTGTAAAAACTATCTAATCTTTATTTTAAAAAAAAGGTACCTTTTGAGATCGGCTAATTCAGTGTGACAAACTTTAAGATATTTCAAGTTTATAGAAGTAGTTTCAATATAATTGCTTATACATAAGTTGATTAAGGCTTCTGTCGTTCGATCGTCAAAGTTAAGCAGTATAGTCGCTTGTATTCGGATGGGAGCCGTCCTACTAAAATACGTGTACTGTCTTCTGCTTCGAACTAACATAATAATACACTAATTGCAGAATACGAAGATTGCGTAAATTTTTTTCAGATTTGGGAAATTTTTTAGTTTTTAATTACTTTTTTATCAAGTCTTCACAGTTACATGAAACATATTTGCAACCGACTCAAAAGAATGATAAAATAAAATCTCGAACTTGTTTTTTCCTCTAACTCAAGATGCTAAAATCTCTGACAGTATTATGAAATCATTTAAAATTCCCAAAAATTGCTTAAAGTCACTTAAACTCCTTTAAAACTCCTTTAAATTTTACGTAAAATTCCTTGTCTTGTTAAAGCTCCTAAAATCCCTTGAAAATTCTTTAAAATCACTATAAATCAAATGAAATTACCCCTTAAAATATATCGTGGTTCATTTCGAGTAACTCTTAATCATAAAAACTAATGAAAAAGCCTAAAAGTGAGTAAAAATTTAATTTCCCTTCGTCCATACAAGAGATTAGACGTGAAAAACTTCCTTGAGAAGGAAACGTAGATTAATCATCTTTAGGTACAAAATCGGATCCATCTGAAAGGATCTCCAGAGGTTCTCGAGGTGGAAAGTTTTAATGCAGCTTGAAAGTAGAGTTCCACCTTTAAGCCATCTTTTGGCCATTCGCCTCGATTCCGGGCCACTCACCCCTCTTGCGTCGCTTCAGACGTTCCTAATCGTCATCATCGTGAAGTGTTAATGTTCCCGTTAACTCGCCTAGGTGTTTAACCTTGTTAACTCGCTCGCGTAATTTGCTACTGTGAATTTGCACATAACATCGTATGAACTCTTATAAAACACACTCTTTAGAGCCTACTAATCACTATATAGCACAGAAGCGTCCTATTTCCCTCCCTCGTTCTCCCCCCTCACTCTGTGACAACAGCAAGTTGATATAATCACTGGTCACACTTGAGATATTTCACGGATTTCCGCTTCCATAAGCATCGAATTAATTGTCAAGGATTTTTTAGATTTTCATGCGCCTTTATGAGTGATGGCACTGGCGAAAGTTGTGGATAGAAAAATGTATTCGTATTTGAACGAAACAGTTGAATCCGCTCTAACTCTAATCCGATCGGAAGACGCAGCTTCATTAAACAGATGATGTTTATAATAGCCCGCCCAATAGAAAAATTCCCTGCTGCAGTGCGTTGCATAAAATGCAGCATTTAATTTTCCAGAATGGTAGCTCTGCACATGACGTTTGCGATTTACCTTCGCTTCTCATCCTCTCGAGATCGACGTAACCTCTTTCCTTTTAACCCCCTCTCGTTGATAATTTACATTGAAGTTGAATTGAACTCCAAGACTCTCACGAGACAGACGATGAAATAACGGCTAATATAGTAATACTCAGTAGAAGAGTCGAGTTGAGCCGACCGGGTCGATTAAGGAGAGATATCGAATAAGGAAGTGGGATAAAAAGTCTCTCGTTTGAAGTTGAATGTCTGGTTCCCAGCCCAGTTGGAACGCATAATTTCATAGTTTTATGGTATACATACATAGTATACATAATTTTTCTGAAGACAAACGAGATGGAGAGGTAGCTATATTTCGCACCGAGAAAGACATTTCCCACAGATCACAAAACTACCTGGCCCCGCTATGTAAGTACGCGACTCTACGCGCGACCGCACGCGTAATTTCTATGTATAATCTGAGAAGCAGCCAGAAAGCGAGCGATTACAAAAGAGGAGGGAGGGAAAGAGGAAACAGTTATAAAAATCATGCCATTCTACGTCTTGACGCGCCGCATAATCGTGACGGACACGATAATCGTCGAAACGCGTTGTTATAGTCCTCGTCACAGTACTTGCACCCACAACCCCTCCTCCTGACGCCACCCCCCTTCATAATATGCCCTCATTGCCGAGAGCGGTGACTTCGAATCTCTAAAGAGAATCTCTTCAATGACTTCGCGCTTGCGGCACTCAGAAACTGGTTTACTGTGGTCTACTGAAATTACACCGAAGTGTCTTACTGTCCCTTATCTAGGAGTTTAATTGAGTGGTGGAATCGGGATTAAATCATACTTAATTCGTAATTTGCTCCAAGTGCCTACTTTTCATCAATCTTTTCTCAATTTTGCTAGGCACGAATCCAAGGCCTAAAATATTGTGTAATAAGACGCTCTCTCAATCTCAATTAGTAAGAATTTACTACTCTCTAAACTTAACTCAGTGAAAAATCAATGAACTTCTACTGATTCCATTTTAGAAAGCAATTATTAATATTACATTAGTACACTTTTTCTGTGGGATTTTTAGAGATATTTTGAAATCGTCGTATTTTAAGTACACGTGACATTTAACTATAAGAGTAAATCTACTTTCGCCAACTTTACTTATACAAAAATAAACATTTTTTGCTAAAACTAGGTAATCTACATCCGTTTTATG
>JAUESI010000038.1:8999350-9019657 GCA_032275145.1 Synergus laeviventris | reverse complement strand
AAAATGGAAAATGTTAGGAATTTCCTATTTTTCCCGATGTTAGATTTTGACGTGGAAAACTCTTCAATGCCCTGTTTCATTATCAACAATATTAATATTAATGAGATGTTACTATTATATCGTTGTCCCATAAATGCCTGATTACATAAAAATATTTTTAGTGAAAATAGAAATCCCGACGAGGGCCTCGTCAGAAACTCATTTTAAATAGGACAAAATGGGGCAATTTCTGCATAGATAACTCGTATTTATTGAAGGTTTGGTTTGGTTTGGGAGCTAAACTCCCATAACCCGCATTAAACGCACAACCCCTCAACTACCTCACGCAAAAGATGTATCCTCTCCGCAGACTTCTATTTTTTTCAGTTTTCCCGGATTCTCTTTTATCGAACCCTTGCACCCTTATATTCTTTTCCAATTCATACTGCGGCTCACAGATCTCGTCCCAAAATCTAATGAGGCTCTGATTTGGGTTGTAATACCGAAAAGGAAGTGTGTTCAAAATTGTGCTACCCCACTTGTGCATATTTTCTGTCTCTAGGGAGTAGAAAGAGCCTTTTAACCCCGCTTCATAGTTACAGGAAAACCAGCTGAAATCAAACATGTGTTATGATTCAAGCGTCTATTTTTGCCAGTCTTTGATATTTGACTAGTTTTCCGCACGCTGGATAGACTTTTTATTTCATAAAGAGCAGGGTTTACAAGATGAAAGGCTTTCCTCTCTCTTTACAATGCGTCTCTTGGTGATCCTGTCCCTTCGTCGTGGTCTTCGGTGTGAAATCGAGGGGAAGGTCGAGCGAGGAACGAAGCAGAGACAAAGTAATTCCGAACATCTGGAGCGCCTTAATTAATGGGATATCTTATATACCGCTTCGTCTTCTTCTTCATTTCTCCTTTTTTCCGTGCGTTGGTCCTTTAGCTGATTAAGCAAATGTGTATCTTTCCCGGTTTGTTCGCGGAGAGACAGTCGTCGCCAGTAATTACAATTGATATTCATTATCGCACCACGCCCATGTATTTGCTTGTCTAGACTTGTGTTAACATATTGTCACCCTAAGCCTATGACAAGTCATGTCTAAAATATCAAATTAGTTTCTTAGTTTCCACTCTTCCAGATCGTATCACTTAAAAAAATAAAAAGAGTAGGAAAAACCCTGGAGTGTTAAAAGAAAATTATTGCTTAGCCATTGTATGAATTGCTGATAGAACAAAAAAGGGAAAAGGGACCATGTAAACTGCACTGTATCCTGCGGCTGTAAACTATAGCTACACGGCTCTAGAAATAGTTTGGTATTTATTGTTTTATGGTCCCTCTTCTCGAACTCGCGACTCTTTTTGTTTCGCGCCAACCAATTACCCGACACCGAACGGCATCAATGAGCGTGGAAAAGCAAAAAGAGCCTCCTCCACCGTTGACCGTAAACGATCCGCATGATTGTAGAATCATATAGGATTGCTTCTCGTTAAACAGAACAATCAAGCCTTTCGCCTCTAGATCGATTTTATCGGTTCCTCTCCCATCAATTTTCTTCGATAATTAAACTCGATAATCATCATGCTAAAATATATTTATCAGCTCCCGGCAAAACAAACTTCTCGCCAACACATTTTCATGACATGGGATCTATGTCTCCAGAGACATAAATCTTTATAAATTTCAACTATCTTAAACTAAGCGGAATTTCCAGTTTATCTGATGCATGTCTAATTCTTGATTTATGAAAGATCAGCCCCTCAAGAATTCTCAAACTGAAATTAACTTGAGATCTAGCAAAAATCTTCAAACTCCTCAGAATTTTTTTGTAATCTTGCTGATTATTATAATAACTACGAAGATTGTATGCATTACATGTAAAATTGAAAGGTTAAAGTTATAAATATAACATCACTAGGATACAAAAATTTGGTCATCGCAACAAAAACGTTTTGTTATACAGTTTTGATTGCCTTTACAAAATTTTGGTTGTTAGCATAAAATCTTTTGTTAGCACCAAATTTTTATGTTGAGTCTGTTTTTGTTGGCCTAAAGGAAGTTTTGTTGAGTTTTGTTGAAATTGGATGAATTAGTAAATGACTTTTTCATACAAATCAGTTCTTTCTTATTTCTGATTTGTGATTTGAGAATATGAAAAGTATTTTATTATTTAAAAAGTATTTAATTATACCGAGAAAAGTGTTTCCTCAGGCTAACCATCAAATTTTGTTATGCCAAGAAAATAGTTTTGTTAGACTAACAAAAAGACCCAACAGAAAAATTGTTTGGCTCAAGAAAACATGTCTGTTGCACAAATATCAACAAAATTATTTTGTTGAGCGAAAATCCAATGATATCACATGAAATCACGTAAAATCCCTTGAAATCCCTTAAGTTATTAAAATAACTTATTATCCCATAAAATAGCAGTGTAAAATATCTCCCAACTACTTAAAACTCATTGAAATTCCGTAAAACATCTTCAAAGTCTTTAGAATTACTTAATATCCCATAAAATATCGTAAAACCCCTTAAAATTACTTAAAATTCAACGAAATATGGTCAGATACATTTAAATTACTTTAAAACCAATAAAATGAGATCAAATTCAAATATCAACAAAATTATTCTGTTGAGCTAATCCGTCTCATTAAATCTTATAAGATTCCTGAAAATCCAATGAATTCACGTAAAATCCCTTGAAATCCCTGAAGTCATTAAAATAACTTATTATCCCATAAAATATCGTAAAATCCTTTGAAATCCCTTAAGTTTTTTTTAGGCCAAAAGAAAGTTTTTTTAGACTAACAAAAAGACATAACAAAACAGTTTTGTTGCCCAAATAAGAAGAAATTAATTTTGTTCAGGTAAAAAAAAATTGTCGTCGATCAAGCTAAATTATTTTCTCAGTGTATGAAACACAAAGCAGTAGTTATATGTCCTTGTGTAATAATTCCTCTTTTCTCGTAATGTTTAACAGCGCCAAATCGTGTCAGACATTTCATCATAATAAATACTCCTTTCTCGTTTTTCAATTCCATGCATTTTCAGTACACAAGACATCGAATTTTCTTTTCTTTTCCTTTCCGTGAGGAGTTTCTCACGACTCTACCAATTATGTACGAGTCGCTCGTCGCACAACCATATGTTCGAAATTACGAGCAATATAGTAATTTCTTCAACAATAATTCGTCATTGGCGGACCAGATATACGGGAGAATAACTGTTACGCAAGCATTATTATGCCTCGGAGTTTGCGGAGAGACCAAGCGAGGATATAAAATTAATAGTGATCTAGATTTCTACATTGTGGAGAATGCGAGCAATTGCGATATACGTACGAGGGGCGGGGGTGGCTAAACGATATGTGAAATGTAATACGCTTGAAGAAGAAAAGAGAGAGATAAAGGAAAAAAAGAAAGAGGGAAGAAAAATAGTGAAAGAGGTCGAGAGGGAGGGAATAAAGTGAATTGTTTGGCTTCAATTAAACTTCCATTTTACGTAATACCGCCACCGTCATTTACGTATCGTGTTTCTCAGACCGCGCGGGTGAACGTTTCGTTTAGATAGTTCCGTGTTCGAAGAACGATTTGTGCGGTTTGTACGAATATTGAAGTGAGATTGAACCTCATGATCGCTCGATGATGGAGTTGTTTGGTTTAAGTTTGATGCCTTTGATTGAAGTGCGAAACTCAAACTCAAACTTAATATTTCTCATTTTCTAACAATTTTCGATGTGGAGGTGGTATCATCTTGAATATTCTTTGGCATTCGAAATTGTGGTTTTTTCAAAAAGTCGTTGGAAAAATAAGGGCTTTCCGAGCGCATATATGCAAAAAGTATATTCTTTGAACGGATATCTTTTCAGATTCGTGGTAATTCTCTTTTTGAAGAATCCCGCGATCTCTGATCGCATCCTATTCCAAGGAGCGTCCACCGACATTTGGATCACGGTGGAAGATTTCATTCAGTGGTGTCATTATTTTTAACTGGCAACGGCCGGACTCCTCGTTTACCTAATCTCGACGATTATCGTGTACCAGTAAAAGACTTTTACGAGGTTCTCCGAAACACAGAAGCGAGCGAAATTATAGAGTCCGGGTTCGCAAAAGTCGACAAACTTCATATGTGTGGACCCAGGATGACCTGCGAACGACTTCCCACGGCACGAGCGGGAGAAGGACCAGTCACAAGTCCACATCACTAATTTCATTAGTTGACATGAGCACACCTCGAAATGTCACCGCGACCTGAAACTCATTTTGTCTTTGCTCGAAAACGTCGTCCTCCTGGCAAAATCATTTCTCAAATCAACGACCAACTACCACTTCGCCAATTATCGCTTTCCTGGGATCGAGAAACAGGTGTTAAATATCACCTTCCTCAAAATAATTTCTTAAGGTGATGAAACTTGATTTGGAAAGGCGATTTATCAATTCGATTAAATCTTTTATGTTCCTTCATTCCTTGAGCTTTTATTTCCTTGTATTTATATATGGGCTTTGAAATTTACTTCTTTTTTATTTCTTTATTGCACTTTTCTGTAAACAAATATATTTTTAATTTTATTATCTGAATTCTTGAAACAATTTACGATTAATGCATTCAACTCCAAGATATTTTAAAAGTTTTTAAGTTTCAAGAAAGTTTTAAACACTTTAAACTTCAATCAGTGAATAATCGATGAAAAATCAGTAAAAAATAATTTCACTGATTTCAGAGAG
Organism: Synergus laeviventris; assembly: GCA_032275145.1. NCBI lineage: Eukaryota > Metazoa > Arthropoda > Insecta > Hymenoptera > Cynipidae > Synergus > Synergus laeviventris. Next base: position 9,014,959 of record JAUESI010000038.1, on the reverse strand, counting down.
TCTTTTCTCACGAATTTAATCAGTGAAAAATCTACTGGAAATCGGTGACTTAATATGAGTTCAAATGACTTCAGAATATTATACTGACTTCAGAAGATTTCACTGACATCAGGAGATTTCAAGAAAATTCAAATGAATTCAAGTGACTTCAATGATTTAAGAAATTTGGAGTTACTTAAATGACTTCAAGTGAATTCACGTGACTACAGGATTCAGAAATTTCAGGAAAATTCAATGATTTCGTGAAATTTTAAGTGACTTCAAGTGACTTGAAATGACTTCAGATATTTCAAGAGATATCAGATATTCAGGAGAATTTAGAATATTTCAGGAGATTTCAGTGCAAGTGTAGTTACACCTGATTTCACAAGTAGTCAGCCCCTCGGTGAATTTCCACTGATTCAATTTTATAGAGAACGTACAACATGGGGCTTTAAGGAATTTCTAATATTTAAGTTATTATTGAGACCTTTTATAGGATTTAAGAAATTTCAAAGGATTTCTTGAGATTTCAGAGTCTAACAACAGGTGATGTGAATGATTTTAGATAATTCCAAATAATTGCTACAATTACAGAAGATTTCTGAGTGACTGCAGATGATTTCGATCAATTCCAAGAAATTTCGAAGTGATTTCTGGTCATTGCAGGTGATTGCAGATGATTTCAGTGATTAAACTTGATTTTCGAAGGTTTTCGACTGCTTAAAAATGATTTTTGAGGATAAAATTTAAAAATATCTTCAAAACGGTTTAAAATGATAAAAAAAAACATAACCTCTTTTAGAAACCCTTAAAATCTCATCGACTATCTCACTCCTGGTTAAAAAATTTTTTCCCCGTAATCAGGAGTAATGATCGAGTTGATTAAGCGACTTTTTCCATCAAGCAGTGTAAATAGAGGCACGAGTGGGTTTTACATGACTTTTCCGTCTCTAATTATTTATCTGTTATCTCTTTGAACACTGCCGATGCAAAACTTGCTAACTCGTCTCGCGCATATATGTCTGGTGTATTTAATCGGTGAATACCGAGAGGGTATACGAACGCGAGGTTATCGTCGGCTAAATAACGAATGTGTATAAATTTACATTCGTGGTGTAAACGAGTGGGCTGTCTCTCCGTCAGAGTTACACGGTCCAGCGGGGAGAGACAAGGGGGTAGGCCTAGTATTAACGAGCTTAAACGAACGGAAACTAAGTGTCTCGGCGGAGTAAAATTAATTAATCGCAATCGTCGTCGTGCCACGGCAGTCATTTGCCCCAGCTTACGTCCGATCATGGTGTATGTGCTGAAAATTTTACTTATCATTCGCAATTATCCCTTAACACTGAGATGGTCAAAAATCCCTCATGTATATTTCTATGCCTCTCGCCTTTCAGTTTTATCATTCTTCATCATTCGACCATTAAGAAGCTAAGTCTTAATATACTAGGATTATTGTACGATCGCTATAGCGTGCGGGAAACATTGTGTTAACAATAAATAAGATATTAAGAAATAACAATATTTTTACATTTTACCAGTTCTCCATTTCAAAAGAATATTCGTATAAACCTCTTGCTTAAAATTCCACGAAAAAAATTAAACTCGTTTGAAATCACTGACTATCTCTTGAAATCTTTAGATCATGCCTTTGAAACATCATCGAATACCTTGTAAATCTTCTGAAATCTGCCAATAAAGCAAAATAATTAAAAAACCAATGTACACCTACGATTTCCTTGAAACTGCCTGTACCTATATATTTTGATGCGCGGATTATAAATGTGATAGTAAAAATTGCATGAAATTTAATTTTCATGGTGAATCAATTAAAAAGTCACAAAAATCATGGTTTTTCCGTTTATCTCAGTAAATGTGCAGAACTTAAAAAATGTTTCAAAGAACAGCTGTAGATCTTATCGAAATACACATTTTCTGTTGCTAGCATTTTTTTGCGAGTGATAGTTTCTGAGGAAATCAGTGGTACATAGATTTTTAATTGTTATTTTATAAATTTCATTTTTCAGTTTTTAATATGATTAACGATTTCCTTTGCCATTTCCCTTTATTATTTTCTTTTTCCAAGATTTCCCTTTACCATTTATCTTTACCATTTCCCGTTACTATTTCCCTTTACTATTTTCTTTTCCATATCCTTTTATCATTTCCCTTTACTGCACTGAAAAAACTCGATGGTTGTGACAACCTCAGGAATAGTAAAATATGGTACACTACTCATTTGTGGTTGATACAACCAGGATATTGATTGACAGAACCACACGTGGTTGTGGCAATTATTATTCACAACTATTTCATAATAATTGCCACAACCACGTGTGGTTCTGTGAATCAAAATCCTGGTTGTTGTACTATATTTTACTATTCCTGTGCTTGTCACAATACCATCGAGTTTTTTCAGTGTGTGATTTCCCATTACCACCTTATTGAAATACAGATTTTTTGTTAAAAGCATTTATTCTACGAGTGATAGTTTGCAAGGTAAAGAGGTAAAGAGCAATGGTAAAGGGAAATGGTTAAAGGTAATCTTGTGAAAAGAAAATGGTAAAGTGTAATGGTAAATGGAAATGGTAAAAGGATATGGTAAAGGAAAATGGTAAAGGGAAATGGAAAAGGGAAACGATAAAGGTTTAAAATCATGGTAAAGGGAAATGGCAAAGGGAAACGATAAAGGTTTAATATCATATGGTAAAAGGAAATGCTATAAAATAGGTCTTTCGATAAGATCTGCAAAATTTGTTCAAAATATTTACTTAAATTTTGCTTATTAGCTGAGATAAACAAAAAAAACCATGATTTGTATGGTTTTTTTATGGTTTCACTATGAAAATCAAATTTCCGCCAATTTTTGCTATCACATTCGTAATAAGCGCATCAAAATATACGTATAGGTTTAACCTTTTCGGAAGTACACCCGTATAATACTTTATTTAATAGATTTTCAGTATTTAGAATTATAACTGAAAAAATATTTCAAGTTCTCTATACTCGACAGTCCTTCACACTTTTGTGTGATTGAACTCTTAATCCTTGAATTCAATTGTAGAATGAGCTTGTCATACTCCGTAAGACACACAATAAGGTTCAAATAAACTAATCTTTATGGCTTATTCTCGCAATAAATTCCTCTTACTCTCTACCATTATTTAAAGTAACATTTGTACAATCTACATTTATAAAGTCCGTATTTGTGAATATGAATTTGTGGATTTATAAATTCATTTACTTAACGATGAAATTTTATTGGTGAAGTTAAAGTACAAACAGAAATGGGATGAAGCAATTTTCTTTCCTGATAAGCAACTAAATATTGAATTTAGTGACTCTTTCGGTATCGATTGTAGCATAAATTCCCAAGTCGCATTTTGCACCCAGCAGGAAATTCGCGATCTTATGATCGAAAGTCATCAAAGTGTTGTCGTTTCAAAGGAATTTCAGACTTCAAGGTTATTCAAGCAATCGAACATTTTTCTCGAGTTCTCGCGATTGGACAGATCGAATTATTAGCGACGGGGTGTCTGAGTTCCGACTGTCTTTATGGTACAAACAGGTTTCCCGAAGCACGTATTAATGGAATAGGTAGGTTCTCCGTTCGTGAAAGGCACTTCGCTTGCGCAGGTAATTTAAAGTTTATAGTGCATCCAATACGCGAAGGGAAAAGTACATGTTCCAATCGAGGAAGTAATCTTGCAAAAAAAGAATCGGTTCTCTGTCGTAAGTCTGTCTTTGACTCCAAGTTCACAAATTACAGAAACTAATAAATAGTGGATTCAATTGCTATCTTATTTTTTCGGCAATGTGATTTACTGTTTTTAGTGCTTAATAATTCGTTTGAAAATAGATTAATTAAACTCATAAGTTATGTGGTATGCAAAATGATAATAAAATACTATAATTTAGCACGCAAACGAACTCCAGAAAGTCGATAAAAGTCGATAAAAGTCGATAAATGTCGATAAGTGGAGTCTACGAGAACTTCTTTTAGTAAGGAATAAGGATCTTTTTCTGATGGTAGGACTTTTTCCTTTTTTGTGAGCGCCTGAGAAAAATCAGTGGCAGGGTAAGAGAACATAAGTCCAGTGCTTGTCTTGAAGAATGCGCAATGGCCGACATGGACCCAACTCTTTGTGCCCTCTCCTCCCTGTCCTTCACGAGGGGACGAGCCCCGACACACAACGCACCAGGTGCTTGTAATCGTTCACAAATTAACGTCGCCAGGGCAGTTTCTTTTACTCACGGATTTATATCGCACTCTCGAGCCCTATAAGGGCAATACGAACTGCGGCTTACTTGACGCATTTCAATCGTTTCAAAAGCAACTCTTTTACCGCAAAACTCCAGTTCTGGCGACTTTAAATACTTGCTGAAAATTATCTATACGCCCCTAATGAGGACAAATACAGCATTTTACATTTTAGAAAATTTTTGAATGCTTGCAAAGTAGATTCCAAGATATTTCCGAGAGATTTTACAGTGCTTTTTGTGAATATAACAAAATTACGAGTCTTTCAAGATAATTCGATAGCCTGTAAATAAAAAAATGCTCAATTTTTTTACCTTCATTTGGAAAAAAAAGCGTAATTATAAAAACTTTTAATGAAAAGATAGTTTAATCTTGAGTATTAATTAAAATGACTCGGATGGCGCCAGGGGATTTAGATATTGAAATGGGGTTTCTTAAATAAGCTTTTTATTAGGTCACTCTTGCAGAAAAAACTGTAATGAGTAAGTAAATTCTGGCCTCGCAATCGATAAGATATCAAAATCGATAAGGTTATTTGAAAAGATACACAATCTGCGATAATGCACTGCACCATGCATGTGGCTGTATAAAAAATGTTAATACATACTTTTTGATAATCAAGGCAAATATGAAAAAGAGCATGACGAGAATCATAAATGGCTTGTTCGTACGGGAATGAAAAAGTCGGCTAAGTATACATATAAATTTTTAAACGTAAATATGAAGATGACGTTTATTCTTATGGCATACTTCATTACAGAAAAAAAGAGATTTTCAGAATATTCATTTCAGATAGAAACGGATTTTATTGACGATTTTTTTACAAGATCCCAGAACTATTTTTATTTATTGACTAGCAGAAATTTAAAAGGTTTAAAAATGTTTTATTGATTTTAGGGATGTAAAGGCAATTTTCAAGGCATTTTCAATCATTCTAACGAATTTGAAGGAATTTGAAGAGATTTCAATTTAAACGATTTTAAAATATTTACAGAAGATTTAAAAGAAGTTAAGTAATTTTGGGGAATTTTAAAGGATTTCATTTCTCAGCACTCTTGAATATCTTTAAACTGTTTTAAACTTTTTTTAAAAATGTCTTAAGGTTCTTTAAAATCTCTTGAAATACCTTTAAATTCCTTGCAATTTCTTAAATCAAATTAAATTCCTTTAAATTATCTTGAAATCTCTGTGAGTAAAGAAATAAAAATAAAATACAAATGGAAACTTCAACAATATAAATTTATGACTTTTTTTCAATAGAAAATTTATACTGGAAAGATAAAAGTATATCAAACTTAGCAGTTTCCTTGTAGACTAAAGGAAAGTTTGAACAAGAGTTTGTTTTTCAATCAAAAACAATACAAAAAAATAAATCATTCGCGGAAGTTTTCCGTTTATGAAATCATAGTTTCAATTAAAATGACTAAGAAGACTTCTCTTAAATAAAAAAATATCAAAAAGATCATCGAGCTGAAACACAAAAAACATGTGTAATTTTGAGCTTCATTTTTTAGGGAATAATCACTTGATTAAAATCTACATCTAAAAAATTCAGCACGCGAGATGCTGCGCATCAATTCAGTCGATTTCTCATTATGATGCGCATGTCACTGGACGCGTCATTAGCACATCGTTCTCACACTCTCCACGTGTTGCTGATACAATCTACATAAAAAAAAAAAAAAAAAAATCCAGAGCCATTGCTCAACGAGTTTACACGAGTCGCTCCGAATCCGCCCTGCAAGACGCGCGAACTTTATTCAAGCAGAAGGAGCGAGAAGGATGGAGTTGTAAACAACAAGGAAAAAGGAAATTAAATTCTTCGTGAGAGAGAGAAGAGACTTGTCGCTCGTTCAACGATATTCCTGATTTATGGATATTGCCGGCTCCCGCGAGTCGTTCTCAGAGCCGGACACGTGTAATAAAACGCGGCGGATACACTCGTCTAAAATGTTTGCACACAAAATTCCAAGTGTATGGGAAATTAAATATCTATGTGTGTGGTGCGTGACTTCTGAAATCATTCCTACGTGACCCCTGAAAATTCGAGTTCTGGTACATTTCGCTCCCGAAAGTCGATTTGTCTCGAGGACATTCTTCGAATTGGTTTGGAAACCGCCGAGACGGGTTCAAGGTTCAAGGGGGTCCAGACGTTATAATCGCGACCCCAAAAGTCTCCTCCATTTTTGGATTTCAAAGAAACTAGATTGTGAAATAAAGAAATATGCCGCGGATTTAATTTATCACCAATTTGTATCTTCATCGTGGGAAAAAAACAAGCAACTCGTCACTAGGAGGAAGAATTTCGAGATATGAGGAAATTAAACTGAAACGTCTTTGCCGAACTTTTCCCATATCTATTCCAGTTTCCAAGTTTTCCATTACTTTTTTTCAGATACATTTTTTAAGCACCTTCTTCAAACCCCTTTTTCCAAGCACGTTTTCCGAAACCCCATTTTTCGATTTCAATTTTCAAATCACTTTCTCGGACCCCCCCCCCCCAAGGAAAAGAAGTTTTAGTAAAAATGCTTGGGAAAAAAAGGATTACAATTTTTTTTTCCCAGCAATTTTTCTGTAACTTTTTTCCATCTTTAAAACCCCTTTTTCCAAGTACCTCTTCCAAACTCAGTTTTTAAATCACTTTTGTGAAACGACCCCCTTAAAAGGAAAATAAATTTTGGAAAAGGGGGTTGGAAAAAGGGGTTTACAAAAGGTAAGAAAAGGAGGGATTTAAAAACTGTCAGTGCGTTTAAACACGACCAATTAATTTTTCGATATTCTTTAAATATGAACGCGTGGAAGTTGCTGAATAAAATTGTAATCAATTCATCAAGACAACTTTTCAGGAGGATTTCCAAGATGGCTAAAGTAGCGCCAATGGGACATGGAAGACTCGTAAATTCAAGAAACTGAGGTGGGGTCCCCTATTTGGTTGATTTAGCATTCAGCACTTAAATCAATTCCTACAAGTTCGGTACTTAAGAGCTCCTGCGTTTCTGCTCGCGAAAAGCTCTCGCTTTCGAAGGGAACACTTCACCCCCTCCCCCCTGACCCCCTTCTCAACTAGGCCACAGATGGGCTCGCAAAATCTCAAGGCGTTCATTACAATTATCACGGCGGTTGCAGAACCCCGAGTCCCCCATGAGGCAATACTGAATAGCGAACATGGAAAAATAATTGCATATTAGGGGTGCCAGGATAAATGACAATATTTCCATACTTAAAAAAAAAAGTATATTTTTTAATCATTATTTTAATTACCCACTAATTCTTGTTCTTGAATAATATTTGTGAGGGTTTAAAGCTCTAACTGCTAAATTGTATCACTTAATTTTAATTCATAATTAATAAAATTAGTAAATGCCGGTGCAGAAATCGCCCCATTTAGCCCTATTTAAAATAAGCATCTGACGAGGTCCTGGTCAGGATTTCTATTTTTAGTAAAAATATTTTAGTACAGTTGTAGCAGTAACATCTCATTAATATCAATCTTATATTGGTATTCCCACCTTCAAAAATAATGTAATAAATAACTGATATATTGTTGATAATAAAACAGGACTGAAGAGTTTTTCAAGTCAAGTCTAAACATCAAGTAAAAATAGGGAATTTACAACATTTTTTGTTTTCAAATTACTTGAAATTTCTTCAAGATACCACCAGGAGTTCATCCAAATTTATGTAAAGGTAAGAAGCAAATTATAATGAATAATATTTGTTAAGTAAAATAAAGAGATCGACTTTTGAGCTCATAACTCTAATCCAACTACCGTAAAATTGATCTTTTGACTGAAAATTTATAGATTGTATGTATTAGTTTCAGGGGGGACCTGATTGACGGCTATCAAAATGTCGTATCAAGATGGAGACATTTGAACACGAGCTATGAATTTATTGTACGCGTCGCCTAAAGACTACTTTGTGGTAAGTCGGTTTTGTGATTAACGGCGGAGAAAAGCACTATAAAACAATGCAGTAGTTAAGGTGTCACAGTGCGGTTGGGCAAGCCGATTATTAGAGATCATAAAATATTGATTGATTTTGCCGCCTAATTTTAACGGCCGCCATCAATTATATTTCTCTTTCGAAGCCCTCAGTCACTACGCCGGAAGCTATATATACCTAAGACATTTTTTTAGTTTTTAGTTCTTCACTTTTATCGTATTCAAATTTAAATATATCAAAATTTTTTAAATATCCTCCTTTCTTCTAATAGTATATTATGTACGACCTTTTTTAGCAAATATTGAAAACATAACATACAAGAATTCTTCATGCCAATGAAGCGGAAATAAAGTCCTAGGCTTTAGACCCTAGGAAGTAAAAAAGTAGGGAGTTAATAAAATATTATGCTAGTTAAAAGAGAGTCTTCAAAAAAGTGGAAAATGGGTTGGAAAATGGGCACGGAAAGGAGGTTTTGGAAAGTTACTCGGAAAATTGGACAATAAAAGCGGTTGAAAAAAGTGCTTTGAAAATGAGGTTAAAAAGATTTAAAAAAAAGGGGGACTTTGAAAAAAGTACTTGCAAAATGGGGGTTTTGAAAATAGTATTTTAAAATGAGGATGCGGGTTTTAAAGAAAATGCTTAGAAAATTGAACTGGAAAAGAGTTCTTTTAAGTTCTTAGAAAAAGGTGTAGGGAAATGAGCAGGGAAAGGAGATTTTGAAAAGCTACTTGGACAAGTGGACTATAGTTGAAAAAATTGCTTTGAAAATGGGGTTAAAGGGATGTTTTGTAATTTATCTATAGTGAATGGAGTTTGAAAAAGTGGAATTTAAAAAAAAGCATTTGGAAAAACGGTACCTAGAAAAGGCGATTATGGAACTAAGTATTTTAAAAATGTGGTTGGGAGTTTTAAAAAAATACTTATAAAATTGAACTGGAAAAGAGATTTTTTTAAGTACTTAGATAAGGGTGTTAGAAAAAAGTGTTTTAAAAAAGTGCTGGTAAAATCGGGTTGGAAAAAGTGGGTATAAAAACTGCCTAAAATAGTAGTAAAAAGTAGTGAAAAGTATAACTTTAGCTTTTAAGAAGCTTGGCATTGACATATCGATAGAGTAAAATTACAAACCCTCTACAAAAATATAAAAAGGTGCTAAAATCACCCGAGGCCACTTTTGAGTCAAGTATCATCGAGGGTGAAAACGAAGTAAAGCTCGAAATTGAGAAAGGCTGAATCCGTGGAGGGATTAAGACCAAGAAACTAGAGGGATGGGGTGGGGGTGGCAAAGAGGTTTAAGGGTGCAAGTTCGAAAGACGTATAGAAACAAGTTTGGGTGGGCGACGGTCCTCCTCAGCCGCTCGAAAGTGGAATGGACTTCAAGGGATGAGTTCGACGAAGGAAATAAATACGAGGAGCCGACGAGAGAAACACAAACAGTAATTACGAATATCTCGGCCGGGGATCGAAAAGACATCGCAAATCTTTAACTGGTTTCAGCCTTCTGCTTCCGATGCTCTTTCCCTCTTTGGGCTCCCCCTCCTCCCAATTTCTCACCCCCTGTCTTCAACTCTGGTTCTTCAGCATTCGGAAACGGAGTCCACCCCTTTCTACCTTCGAAACCCTCTTGGTCGTACTTTCAGATTAACCCTCTCTTTTCCTCACCTCATTTCGTGTCGAAAACTTATTAGTAATTACGGTAGATATCTGAGAGTTGGATCGAAAGAGAATCTTGGTCTTTCCTCTCTCGAGTCCTTCTCTTTCTCTTCAGAGATTTCTCTGCCACTCGTTAAGGATCGTCCAGAAATTCTGGAAGAAGATTTTTAGCCTTTTGAGATAATCGCTGCTTTTAACGCTTGAACGTTTTGAACTACCGGAAATTGTTGAACTACCCATCAGTTTCGAGTTTCCAGAAATTTTCGATCCACCCGAATATTCCCAATTTCAATTAACGCAAGATTTTCCCGAAAGTTTTGGTAGTTTGCGGTCCAGCCCTTATCAATTTTCTTCCGTCTTCTTTTGTCTTTATCTTTGCTCCTGATTTTCTTTCTCTCTTGCCACCTCACTTTTCTTCTCATACCGTCGCGATCTCATCCTTCTGCAGGCTTCCTTTAATTCTGCGTCTCTCGCGCTTCGATAACTTCTGGTAAATAGCGCCACGTCGAGGAAAAGCAACCAGTTACTAGCAGGGATTTTCGACCGCGGCCGTGTTTGGTCGTGTCGGCGGCTCTACCCGCGGCAGTGGTAATAATTAATCGCAATGCGACATATTCCAGGAGCAATTTCAACCCCGTGCCTCTTTCTCCGCGACCCTCGAACCTAGTCGAGCGTCAAAGAGCGTTTCGTGCTTCGAGGAGAGTCGATTCAGGAATGAGAAATATAAAAGATCAAACAGGGAGAGAGTAAAAGTGGAAATAATGCTTTGACTAAACTCCTTCTGATTTGTTTGAAGACTCAACATTCTCTGAATTCTTATAGTTTCAAGTGCTTTACTGACTTTCGCGGAAAAGAGTCCAATGTTTTTGTAATTAAATGTACTTAACTCACTCGGAGAAAAAGCTTTATCGTATTAATTCAACAAAATTATTTCATCGTTTTTTTTCTCTTTTACAATTTTCTTTCTTAAATCCGAATAAACAGATGACTCTTTTTCCTACAAAGCTATCGAATGTTATTCTATTATCAAACGTTTCTATAATTTTTTGCAGCATTTCTTATTTGAATAATTGCAATCCCTTCTTCGATCCCACAAAAAAAGTCTATAAAAAATTGTTCATACAGTTAGCTTGAATTATTTATGACTATAACTGCATTGCTCATCCATTTTTCCTTTTGTTATTACACACCTTGCTTCGCGGATGACATCGGCGGATGAGATCCCTTTAAAATAAAGCCAATAGGGGTTGACAATTGAACAGAAGGGTTCACCCTCTTCCTGGAGAAGCGTCCAGAGAACGAGAACGAAACGGATGCGAAGGGCTGTTTAACTAAGAAGGGTCGCCGATATAAAAGGGTTGCCGCGGAATTAAAGGAGACCCGATGATTATTACCATGCTCGTATACGATAAGGGTGGACAGTTGTATAAGGGTGGTCGAAAGTACACCCGACGTGCTTACGATCCCTTTTCTGGCCACAGCTTTTCCGCTGCCACCAAATGAAGGCTTTCCTGAAATTGTAGGATGTCCTTTTGCTCGAATTCCAAAGCTCGATTGGGGATCACTCTCCTCGTCCCGAATAATTAGGGGATGTCTTTTTACCAACCGCAAATGAACCTTCATTTCCTTCATTTTCTAATCTTTAAATTAGGAGGTCCACAAAGTGCACTCACCCCAACTTCGATCGAATTTTCCTACCAGCCCTTTTTCTAGTGGTTTTTTCAATCACTTTTTTCGTAAAGCCCTTTCCAATTTCATTTTCAATATATATTTTTCAAAACCTCATTGTCCACCCCCCAGTTTTCCAAATCACTTTTTCCAAACCCTCTTTTCAAACCACAATTTACAAAAAAAAAAATAAAATAAACACTGAAGAAATTTATTATTTCTTCCTGACTAGAGATCTTCCTGATAATTTTGATTTGTTACTTTTGGTTTACATGACATGAGCTTCTGACCTTTTAATTGATCTGAGCAAAGAATTCTTTGGAATTTTAACCGGTCAGTTTTCCTTTAGACTTAAAAAATGTGTACCTCAACTCTATCAAGATAATCTCCATCATCGTGCGAATTATAATTCCTCATTACAATAAAAATAAATCGCTTTCCTTTTCGTCCCTAGTTTACGACTGTTCCTTCCCCACCATACAAAGGACAACGCCCCTTCCCTTTTGTTTCCCTATCCAGTGAGCCTCGTCTTCAAGAGCGACAATTTTGTTCTAAATAGAAATCGACACTTAAAATCTGCATAATACCCTCATTTAAAAAGAAGTACCTGCACTTTCCTATTCTCGAGAGAAAAATATATAAAAATACTTCCATAAAATTCACTCCCTCTCGTTAGAAAAAAAAGGGAAAAAAAATGTACAAGAAACAATTGCAAGAAGGCCATGGAATATAATTTTTTAACCCCATTGGATCAAGTTTCATAGACAGGGTTGGGGGTTGCGGCTCACCCCTATAAAGGCTCAATTCTCGTACTCACCACGTTTATGTTCGCTTTACCCGAAACACGCCATAAAATCACCCCCTCTTTCGCGACTCCGACCCCTATACGCGAAACCCAGAGTCGTCAGTTTCCTATGTGAATGTAGAGCGAAAAAAACCCATACTCTCCCTTTATTCGGAGAGAGAGAGAGAGAGAGAAAGAAAAAAACATAACCCCAGGTCGTCGAACACTTCACACGAGCAAAAATGCTCGGAACGTTCAACAAGTGTATCGTCGTAAAAAAAAAAAAAAACGGCGGGCGGTGCACCCATTTTCGGTGAAATTGGGAATCAATAGCCCGTAAAAGGTCGGGGGTGAGTCGGTACACCCCGTTACAAACGATCCCGGACCTACGTGCCAATAGAAAGCACCCTTTCCACCTCCTCGGAGGATGGGATAATTCAATCGCTACGTCCTGCATTTTATCGAACGCACACCCTTTATAAAGGGTATAAAGGGATATAAATATCGATATAAATTATATCACTTATGCGAAGAGTGAATCGACATTTATTCGCCAACTCTTCTCTAACTCGACTGACTTTTGGAAATACTCGCAAAATTGGAACATTGGCGGTCGGTTCTCGCAGGAAATCTTTTACATCGCAGGTAGAACATTATAGAGTAATAGAATTTTTTTTTCGCCATTAAAATTACTTAAAATTCCACGAGTACAGTGAAATTATGTATTTTTCCTTAAATTCCTAAAAATATTGTACAACCCCTCAATATTACTTAAAATGCTATTAAATCTCCCCAAATATCTTTAAATTACTTAAAATCCCATGAAATCTCGTTAAATCTCGCAATATACCTGAAAATTTTTGAAACCGTCAAATACCTGAAAATTCCAATATATGACAATAAATTTCGTAAATTTTACATTTCCAAAGATTTCGAAAGTATTATAAAAAAAATTCAATTATTCCACGCAATTTTAATGGATTTTGTCGAATTTTTAAGATTTTCATGACATTTTATTAAGAGATATTATAATATTAAATTATTTTCAAACATTTTTATAGAATTTCAAGATATTTTTTTAAATTATAAATAATGATTTTTAATTTTTTCTTGGAATTTTAAGGGGTTTAAATAATTTTAAGGAATTTCAAATATTTTTAAGGGGTTTGAACAAACTTTAGATCATTTTTAAAAGATTGATCACAGAATTTTAAGTGATTTAAAAAGATTTTGAGAAATTTTAAGAGATATAAAACTTCTTTCATGAAATTCTAAAGGGTTATAAGTAATTTAAAAAAGATTCATAATATTTTAAAGAATTTTCATGATTTTGACAAATCTTTAGGTACTTTCAACTTTAGGAAATCTCAAAGTTCCTCAATAAATTTTAAGCGATATTAAACTATTTTTATTATTTTAAAAAGTTGTTATATAATTTTATAAGTGCTTTCTTAGTAATATTAAGGAATTTTAAGGGATTGATTTAAAAAGATTCTGATGACTTATAAAATATTAAGAAATATAAAGAGATCTAAAAATTCTTTTATGAAATTTGAAGGGGTTTCTAGTAATATTTAAAAAGTTTCATTAGAATTTAAAGCGACTCAAATTGAGACAGTGCAGGGATTTTAAGTAATTTAAAGTGATTTGGGGAGATTTTCATTGCATTTTAGCTACTGTTAATGGAAATCCTACTATTTTTCGGAAATTTAGGAAACAGTAGATAACTGCATGATACTTCATGGAATTTCAAGTAATTTTAATGGCGAAAAAATTCTATTACTCTATAATGTTCTACCTGCGATGTAAAAGATTTCCTGCGAGAACCGACCGCCAATGTTCCAATTTTGCGAGTATTTCCAAAAGTCAGTCGAGTTAGAGAAGAGTTGGCGAATAAATGTCGATTCACTCTTCGCGCAAGTGACAGTACCGAGTGCAATCATAAAATTTCGCAGCTCTTCCGGGGCTGGCGATGCGTGCGTCGCTCGTAAAACTCACGCCTTCTTTCAACGATTTCTCCTCGCTCCCTGTTATTTTCTGGCGGTTTACTGCACGTTTCAAGGCACTACATTCACCGTCGTCACATATCAAAATATCTATGTATGCGAGTATATATGCACATATTTGCAGATAAATATATACACAGATATATATTATATATGGTATACACTATACATGTATATTGTATATCATTTAGAGTTTGCAGTTTACAGTGTTTCTTTTACTGCATTGCTTTGAGAGGTGCGCGCTCGCGGAGACAATGCTTTTATTGTTGTCCTAATCACCACCTTGACCGTGAGTTCCAGGTGTTTCCTGAGAAATTGATAAGCCCTTAATTGCTTTATGGATCCACTCGTCCCTGAGCAAACAGAATTTTTTTGCTTGCCCTTCGAGGTCTGCCTTAAGAAAATATGTACTCAACATGAGATCTTGCATAATGTGAAGAGACCACGAGATTTCCGTGAGAACGGCGATTATTTCAGGGACGTAGCCACGAATCCACATTAGCGAAATTAATCACATTATCTATTAGGATATTGAAAATTTTATGTTAATTGGGATTAATCAACTCTTGAGGTTTTCAGAAATTGTCCTCATACGATTTTATTTAGCAGAGTTGCAGCCAGCAGTAAGCATCGTCTTTGATCGGAGTCTGTTTCGTTGATGACTTACATAACGAATAATTGGAAAACAAATTGAGGGTGAAAGCAAAGTCGGTACTGCACGGAGAAATATTTAAATTACAGGCAGTTACGCAGCTATAATTTATGATATTAGTGCTCAATATAAGAACTTTGATAGGTAAATTAGAAAATAACTTGCAGTAATAATTCAAGTTTCATCTTTCCACTCCGAATTACTTATTATTAGAATTCATTAATTAGAATGAGGCCTTGGATGGAAGAAGGGCACATAGACCAATATGCCCTTTTTCTGTATATTTAAAAAATTCCCATGTTTACATGAGTTCTACAAATTACAAGGGCAGCACCCCTCGACCTACTGCAGTCGAAAAATAACAACGTGTTGGAAAAAATGTTTCAGAAGCTTCAAATGTGAGTAATAGTGTTATCGCGATTTTCGTAGCAATTGAAATGTCCTCATTCTGACCTCAACATATTTCAGGATATTTTAATAACTTCAGAAGATTTCAAGAAATTTCAAATGACTTCAGGAGAATTAAATGATTTCGTGAAATTGCAAGTTACTTCCAATGAATTCACGGGACTTCAAACGAATTCAGAAATTTCAGGACAATTCAATGATTTGAGAAGAATTCAATGAGTTCAGAATAATTCAAGAAATATCAAATTACTTC
>JAUESI010000038.1:8941977-8962531 GCA_032275145.1 Synergus laeviventris | reverse complement strand
TACAATAACTTGAAATCGTTTTGAATATCCTTTAAAATCCTTATATATCCCTGAAAAACCTGGAAAAATGTTTGAATTACAGTCAAAAAAACGTCTAGTTAAATTAACTAGAATTATGGTTAAATATGCCCTTACTCTTTTTTCTCCTTAAAGTAACCAGAATTCTGCTTGATTTAACCAGAATTCCAGTTGTTTTAACTATGAATTCTGATTAAAATAACGAGAAAAAATAGTAAGGGCATATTTAACCATAATCTAGTTATTTTAATTAGACGTTTTTTTAGTGTACTTTAAAATCTTGAAATTCCCCTGAATTATTTTGAATTTCTTTTGAAACTGTTTTAAAATTCTTTAAATCACTTGAAATATATTTAATCTTTAAATTCTCTTCAATCTCTTTCTTATAACCCTTTTAAATTATCTAGAGTCACTTGAAATTTTTTGGAATCCCCTTAAGATATCTCTAAAAAATAAAAAAATAAAATAAAATAAAAAATCTCTTTAAATTTCTGCAATACTTAAAAATACTTTTAAATAATAGCAAATTTTGAAACAACATATCTTCAATTTCCTTTTAAGGTTTTTAAAAATGTCTTAAAATATCTTGAAATCAATTAGCAAATCTTGATATCTTTAAAATCTCTTAAAATATCTTGAAATCCCATAAAAGGTGACTTGGATATTTTTTAAATCGTGTGAAACCTCTTGAAAATCCTTAAATTCTCAAATTATTTTGACATTCTTTAAATATTCTATAAAAATTCTTTAAAAAATCTTTAAAATCACTTGAATAAGCCTATTGAAATCGTTTGAAATAAAATATTGCAAATAATTAATCCAGAATCGTTTTTTTAATCTTGATGGGGTATTGACCAGTTTTCCCTAAGTAGGGAATTCACCAGTGAGAGCGCGGTGACGCACCTTGTGGGATCCTTTCTAGTTTTTCACATCAGGACCAAATTAGAACTAGGCAAAACTAGACAGGACCCTATTCGAACCGCATAAACATCTATGTACGGGTTATATGGTAATCAATCAAGATTGTAAAAGCGGCTTATGCAGGTGAAAGGCTCTAAGTTGTGAACGATAAGGGATATAAGAAATATGTATAGTGGTATGGGTATATACACCATGGACCCTATAAATATGTATAGCCAATATCCGTTTATTCATCGGTTATCTACTCTGCAATATCGTCACGTAGATACATATATAATATACATATATCATACACATATGTATTATACATATATATACACCATATGTGTATATGAGAAACTATCATGCGACACATGGCCTGATAGGCAAGCGTCTCAAGGGAGGGAAAAGAGGATCCTTTGGCGGAGAATCTCCCTTCGCTATCATATAATAGTAAAATGTCGAATTTGCATGCATTTGCGTTTAAGGTCTCGGTTACACAAAGAACTTTTCATCTTATTCTCTATTTATTACAGAATGCTTTTTTAAACAATTTTTTTTGCCTCTCCTCTGTAACAATCCTCCCCTCTATAACACTAGATGCCATATATAATTTGTGGCTAATATAACGTACAAGAATTTATATTTACATTCATCTATTCTATAGGTTTATACCACACAACTTTGGAGTGCTCATCAGATCTCAAGGGATTTTACAGGATTAGTAATTTAATTGGATAGCAATTTAAAACAATGTCAAAACATATTTAACTAATTTAAGTTTAAGAATTTTCAAGAGATTTCAGATTATTTCAAACATTTCAAGACGAATAAATAAATGAGCAATTAGCAAATATCAGTTAAATTATGTTGTATTTATTGTAATTTTTATGGTTTCATTATAATTTATATATAAAAACAAAACTCTTTGAATCTGATTTTAATCAGTGGAAAATCTACTGAAAATTGATGAAAAATCACTAAAAGGTGATGAGTACAGATTGCACCTTATGATAATCTCCTAGTTGAGACATAAAAGACTTAGGACAGAAATTCTGTAGAGAGTTTTATATTGAAGCCTTGAGAGCATGCGGTGAATTTACAACAATGTTGCTTTAATGGGAGAATCCCAGCGAAAATGGCAGCTCAATGCCATTACAAACAAAATGTGAAATGTTATAAAACTTGTACGAATAGGAGCAAACATAAGCCGGCCCACTTGAACGGTATTTTATATTGAATAAGACCAAACAATCACTAAAATGTTCAGTAATTCAGTCGCAATTACTTGAAAAAAGAATCACTGATTCAATTTTAGAGATTACAGGATTGACCACCCCCGAATAGAAATATGAGCTGTTATCATGCCCCTCAATCAATAAAAACTAAAAATTGGCCAACTTTTTCCTACAAGCCCATCTGGAAAATTCTCTATATATGTACTAACACTAATAATTGTAAGACATATGGTAAATAGTCCGAGACATGAGGAGATGGCTTATCTACAACTTTAGCCGAGTTTCATTGCGAAAGTGGAAGAAGCGACCTCTTTTTCGCAATTCTTCTCCCTCGTGGTATTTTTCAATTAATTTTTTTTCGCGGTACCCGGGAGCATGAAAGAGAGCTGAGAGTGCGAGGGAGCACGCGCCACGAGGCGAGTCGTATCGACAGTCTTTGGTATCGTTCCTCCATTTTTTATTCTTTATTTTTTTCATTCTTTATTTATTTTTTTTTTTGAATATAGAATGGCCGAAGATTAATCAGAAGCGGCCTGTAATTAACGAGTTATGGTCGGGCGCGCGTTTGCATTAAGACGCGGCTTTTTGTCACTCCTCGAACGTAATTACCTCCGGCTGCAGACGGTCGTTTGGCCACCTCGCGACGCGATTTGAACTCGCCTTGAAGATCCTCCACCTCCACCTCCTTTGGACTTCTCTCTGCTTCGATTGGTTATACGTGTGGGTTTTTCTTCTTGCTGCTCGACCGCTTTAAGCCGCCTTAAGTAAGGCAAGTCTGGGACTTATTCAAGAAGAGATCGCGCCCGTCCCGTGGTGAGTATAACGACGCGACGTCTAGAATCGTAATTAGTAGGCGTGAACTTACGCCTACTGGACACCGCTTTGCGTGTCTCGCGAAAAGCATTCAGCATTCAGAAGACTTGAAGATCAAACCTGAAGATCAAACATGAAGATCAATAAATGACTTGGACTTTGAAAAAATATACCTACTTGGAATCGAAAGAAAATAAGTTCTTGGACACTTCCGCTCGAATTGTTCACACGCTTGACAAGAATGACGGTTGAGATCATTATCGATGCACTTTGCAAAGACAGTCTTTAGTTACCTATAACCTAACGCTCAATGTCGCGATCGTGACAAAAAAATGACACATTTCCGCCGGAAACCCTCTACTCCTTATTCTTTCTCTCTCGCTCACGCCATCGAACCCCCATTTCGTATAGGGCCGCGGTTCGTTCCTTCATTATTTTGCAGTTAACTTTTTTCTTAGCTTCTGTCCGAGGATGATTTGCTATTTTGCACACATCTGCGAGAGCGAGATCATTCGAGTCATTACGAGACACCACAATGGAAAAGCATCTGTCCCTGGCATATCGAATCAACTTTTAAATTAATCGATCTGTTTACTTGAGATATTACGGATTTTATCATTACTGGTTTTATCATCACTGGTGTTAATATTACTGTCAATTTCTTTTTATGATCATTTAAAAAAATGTTGGTCATCAAATATCTTCATTTTCAATCATTTCTTTTTGCAGTTATAAAAAGAATTCTAGCATAAAACTGCTTTTATAAACCTCAAGTTTCAAAGTGAGTGTATACTCTCTAAACTTGAATCAGTGAAAGATCAGTGAAATTTCACTGATTCACAGTCGAATTCCATTGATTCTCAGTGATTCTCTTCTCACGATAATCACTGAATGAAATCTTGAAAAGAGAGTCACTGAAAATCAGTGAACTTCAAATGATTCACTTTTAAAGAATAATTTTAGAGATTTGAAATGAGCTCAAAAATATTTTTTTTAATTTAAAAATATTTCCAAATATATCAAGATATTTCATTCGATTTTCTGAAATTTAACAGATTTTGAAGAATTGAAAAAATTGTTTATATTCTTATATTACTTGAAAATTGTGTAAATCCTTTGAATTTTTTTTAAATTCCTGGAAATTTGTTTAGATCTATTAAAATTTTGGTGAGTGTTAAATTTAGAGTCATTAACAATTATATAAAAAGTAACATTGTGGCTAGTATTATAGTCGTATTAAAGCATCTTTAATCGCAAAAAAACATTTGTTCAAACTTAAAGTATTATTATATTATACTTTAAATTTGGGCACATTTTTTTATCTAAGATGATTTATATGTGTATCAATACTAATAAAAATGTTCATTTTGAATTTAACAGCTAATGAATTCAAATTTAATTCCCACAAAATATATACAAAATTCCAGTTAAAAAAGTATTCTCTTAATTTTTAATTACCAATTTAATCTTCTCTTGTAAAGAAAACAAAAGAGGATTATTTCAAAATAATTTCAATCTATTTTTTATTCAAGGATTGAAAGTAGGTCGTGTTTTATGTGAGGATGTTTTTTAATTCTGAGGCAATTTCACATTTATGTACCATATGTATGAATCTAGACCAATCATTGCTTCATGCAAACAGCAAAAGAAATCCATTTTATGGTGAAAACCATCGACCGTTTCGCTTGAAACGACTGAGACGCGTGTAACTCGTTACGCGTATGTACACATAAATCATTCGACCAGTGCGAGTAGAACATAGTAGCTTGCAATTGTTATGCTAACTACTCAAGAGTATCTGCTCTTATCCATACAGAAGTCTGTATTTCCTGCCCGACCACCTGTTACCCCTTCAAACAACCACTTCCCCTTATATTTGATCCCCTTATCGAATTTAAATTTATTTTAAACTCATTTGAAATTGTAAGTATTCGAAACAGGATCTACTGTTAGAATAACAAAAATTATTGTCGTCATTTCATGATTAAATTTTGATCAGTCTAATATTACAGGAATGTCTTTAAAGTATTCTTAAATCCATTATTAGAATTAAGATCCATGCTGGAATCATCTAAAAATGTTTTCTTGCTAAAGTGTAATTGATCCGCTTATTTGATTTTAAACAAGGAAGCTCAGCTGTTGCTCCCTAATAAATAGAGCACTTCCGAAACTTCTTTGGTCATTAGTCAAACTGCGGAGCCTTCTTTTGAAATAAAATACCAACCCCGAGCCATAATTGTTCGACCGGGTAGAAAAGGGCGGGAAAATCGTGCGTTTCGACGGCCGTTACGCTCGTTCACTTTTACGTTTGTAATTGTAGTCCATGCCAAGTTTCTTAGAGTAGGCGTATAGTTTGTATTCACCCCCTCAGGAAACTATGACTATAAAAGTAGCCAAGTCAAGACAAGGTATAAGTCAAGTTCCTTCAGGGAACAAATGCTCGTGTGCTTTTAATTGCTATGCACCTGTCTCTGCCCGATGTACATTCTCAACGATAAAGACTTCATTCCTTACGTCTCATGGTAAAAAGAATTCTCTTACTTTTACTTACGGACAATTCTTGTATTGACAGTTCAAACACACAATTTTTGTATTCTTACAATAATTATTTCGTAATTCTAAGAAGATTGTTGATAAACGAACTTTTCCATGATTTAATTGAAGAGAAGAAAAATGTCTTTCGGAGGGATTATTGAGTGCTGACAGGGGTGCGTGTTCTTTTCTGATGAAAGAGAGTCGGTGGAAATAAAAATCTTTCATCGAAGCTATACTTAGTCTCAATCCGAATGACCATCCGCCTGATTCCCACGAAATAATAGAAAATAAATATCGGCGATGATTACTCTTCTTCGCGATTGCATGAGGTTCCTGAAACACGTGGCACCCTAACTCGCTTTTGCTGCACCTGGGAACGAGGAACCTGCTAATGGTTCCTTCGACGACTTGATTATCCCCAATTTTTGTAATTCCCTGGCGAAACATGTTGATTAACACGATACCCCGGAAAGCCACTATTCAGGACGAAACACGCTTCAAATCAAGGTACACTGAGAAAAAGAATTCTAAGATCCGTGGAAATGCATTTCTTTGATTACAGATCTTCATCACAAAGAATTTTTTATATTTAAGAAAAAATAGACAAATGCAATCAACTCAACTCCAGTCATTTCTTTGGCGGCTTTTCTTCAATGTGATGAAATTTCTTTCAACAAATTTCACATTAATGTATTCTGTAAGGCCATTCCATTTGAAGTGGCTGCGTTAATAATTAATAATTGTTTACTACTGATAGACATTTCAAAATGATGAAGAAAGTTGCATTGGTCATTCCAGTTTGAGATTTATATTATAACTACTCTCTCAATCTGAATTTGTAAGAATTTTATTAAGTAAATTAGTGTAGCCTTAAATTTAACTATTGAATTAGTCATTTCTCTACTTTCTAATAAATTAAGAAAATATTACTAATCTATTTAGTAGTTTCACTTACTAATTGAATTGTTATTCTATGCGATTTTAATGGATTTTGTCAAATTTTGAAGTGTTTCATGGAATTTTATTAAGGGATATTAAAATATTTTTATGATTTTCAAACGATTTTATGGAATTTTAAGATATTTTTAAGAATTACAATGAATTAACCATTTTTGGATGCGATTTTAAGGGGTTTCTAGTAATTTTAAGAAAATATCAGGGGTTTTAAAGGAATTACAAATATTATCAGGGAATTTTAAATAAATTTCAGGAGAATTTTAGGAATTTTAGAGATTTTGACAAATTAAAAAAAACTGTTTACGAACTTTAGGTGATTTTGAAGTTCCTCATGGAATTTGTAGTAAACGACTTCGCAAAATTTGAATTAGTAAGAAACTACTATTAATTAGTAAAATTTAACTAATTCAGATTGATAGAGTATGTTATTTTTTCCATATTATATGGCTTTAACAGTTTATTTAAAAGATTTTAGAAGATATTTAAAAACTTGTCAAAATCTCTAAAATTCCTAAAAATCTTATAAAACTTGTTTAAATTCCCAAATAATATTTTTAATTCCTTTAAAACCCCTGAAAATTTCTTAAAATTACTAGAAACCCCTTAAAATCCCTCCCAAAAATGGTTAATTAAGTATAATTCTTAAAAATATCTTAAAACTCCATAAAATATTTTTAACATCATAAAAATATTTTAATATCCGTTTATAAAATTCCACGAAAAACTTTTAATTCGTCAAAATACTCAAAAACCATTAAAATCGCATAGAATAACTGAAAATACTTTACAATACTAATTGAATTGTGAACTACTAAATATATTGGTAAGTTATTATTACTAATTCACTTTGGTAATAGGTGACTTATTATATTTCATTTATTAAAAATGTGAAGAAATGACAAATTTAGTACTCAAATGTAAGGCTACTAATTTATTTAGTAAAATTCTTACTAATTCAGATTGAGAGAGTAATCAATCAAATCAATTGATTTTCTCTTATTTTTCGATTGCATGTAAGATATCGTCATTTGAAGGGCAAATTAAGGGATGTCGAAAGCGTGAGTGAGTCGTTGCGTGCAGAATGTGCGTGATCAACTGATTGGTTCCAAGGGATGCTGGAAGCATCAATGAACAGATTATTTATTATATCTTATAATACAGCAGAGAGCATCCAATTTCGATTCTTATTCAGCAGATGAAGATATTCTCAATGTTTTTCAGATACTCAGGTTCTATTGCATACATTTATCGAAAGGCAATTGTGATTAATTACATAAATCAAATACAATATAAGATTTTGATTATTAGAATCTTCTAAAAGAAGAAAAAGAAAAAAACTTTCCATAAAAAAGAGCCTTCTATATCCGCACACAGCTCATTTAAACTTCGCTTTTCCGCTTTACCCCGGAAATGTTATATTGAATCATTTTATTGTCCTGCATCATTGCAAAAGTGTTCGACGCCTTTATTTTCATTGAGGGTTGACGCCAGGGGCACGAAACCAAACTTTCGGTCACGAAACTTCCTTTTGTGATGAGACGCGTCGACAATGGCACGTCAGTCAATGCACGCCACCCTTTTCTCCAGTAGTGTTTTTTAAAGTGACTGTCTGAGCCTCTTTAACCACTTTAACAAACTTTGCAGCATTTTTCCCTCGTGCAATACTCGAAAAATAACAAACGAAAAAGTGACAAAAGAAAAATAAAAGTAATAATTATCTAGCTTAATCTATCCTTCATTAATTAATTTCTGAACTCTTTTTTTTGAGGGGGGGGGGGGAAAGGTGCAGTTGGAAAGGGTAAGTTGGTGCCAAGGTGTCATGGTCTTGTTCTTTTAAAAGCAGGAAATACTTGAGCAGTAAGAAGAAGCATAATCACCCAGAGACGTGAATTTAATTACTTTTCATACTTTTCGTGTGGCCGGGTGTTGACGGTCTGTTTGTAGTGATCGTCGCCGTCGCATAGCCAGTGCGACGTGTGCTGACTCGACTTTTAAATAAACGGCTGTCTTCCCCTTTGATTTTACGATAATGGGTTTGTTTGCATTCCAATTTCAAGAAGTTTAACGACGTTCTCCTCCGTCCTTGCACGAAGTCCGCTCGCTTGACGAAACCTCGCCAACCGCGACTTACCCCTTTTTCATTTCGGCGAGGAAGGGGGTACGAAGGGTGAAGGAAATCAGAGAAAGGCTGATTGAGTTTTGATCGAAGGGCGCCAAAATAATAATAAATATGCTAATATTAATTATTCATTATCATCTTTCAGTTGCATGTATCCCATCGCTGTCACCATATAAAGTTCAGTATAACATATAGAACAAATGAAACCATTTGGTGCTCCCTATAGTTGCCTATTTGCTTGTAACTCTTCTTCTTTTTTTCTTTCCTAGGGAGTATAAACAGTTTAGAGATTTTTATTTTTAAATCGAATTAGTTATGTAATTTATTGCGGCACATCGGGATTAGTACAGTGCAAGGGCGATCTTCAGTGCATTCTGGCACGCCACCGTTTCGCGTTATACTGTATCTCCTTGCATGATAATTACAGCGATAATGAGGGTTTACGATAGAAGCTCGCCAGTTCATACCCACGTTGGTCTTCGGTATATTTTCAGCTCAATTCGTTCGCCATATACCTACCCCTCCAAACCTGGGGCGATCCTCGAATACGAAGGAAAGAATTTATCGCTGATCGCACGATAGCTATTGTAATGCCCTGGATCGATGAGAAACACCGTTCGTAGTGCAGAATTAAAAAATTATCATATATAAGGGATTGTTCCCATCAACGTTTTACAGCTCGGCTTACCTGCAATTTCACCTTTCTAACGATAACAAAATGTCAAGGAAAGAAGAAAAGAAATCGCTCTTTTATAAATAGAGTGAAGGTTCTACAGAGGAGAACATTTATATTTAAACACCTTTTTCAGAACATTTTTCTAACTCGTTCCCAATGTAAATTGTACAAAAAAGCTCGAGAATTACATAATACGTCTAATAGAATCAGTCCGGTTATTGTAGTCCAAATGCTTTACACTGCAGAACAAAAAATCCATACGAGCGGAGGGGGACGGCTCGGCTGGTGGCCAGCACAAGCTTTTAATATCTCTAGCCCCCTTCCAGTCTTTCTATCATTTTTTAGTTTACTAATAAAATAAATGAAAAATCAATATTTTATACTCGGTCTTTATCATACCATAATTCAAACTAATCTATTCGTCCAAATTTATTTTTTTTCTGTGATCGATAGATTTAAGGATTGCAGGGGCGATATGTATAGGTAGCAGTAACGCGAGGAATCGCTCGGAAACGTTAAGATATATTGACTGGACGGGGGTATCACGAAATCCGTGCATTAATAACCCGGTCGGTCTTTAACCCGTAAACTTTGAAACTCGGACGGGAGTGCGATTAAGAGGCTTCCCAAGCCCGATTCCGTGCGGTTCCTTCGAGCCCCTTTTCTCCACCTTGGGGTGGTTCGTAAAATCAAGGTGCTGAAATCTATACCAAGGGCTCGTTTCGAAAATCTCGCGTGATACGGATTAGGCATTATCGCATTACCGATCCTGATCTTACTCCTTGTTTATTACATGCACGAGAGGAAAGACAAAAACAATTGATCTTCTCTGATTCAAAGATTACGAGCTTTTATAAAATAGTCATGTAGACAGCACAAAATTTCCTCTAATATGTAAAAAATAAGATATTTTTTAAGATGCGAGGAATACATTATTTCATAAATATTTCCGAGTCTACATAAATAACACAAAATAAGAACTTTGAACGTGAAATAAATTCGACTTTAAGTTTCAATTTACAGTTACAAAACGGTTTTGTTCGTAATAGACTCCACAATGCTGTTCCCAAAGTACGAAACCACCTAAATAAATTGGAGACACATCGTTCCGAGTTGCGGGCTAGTAGCTAACGTCTCGCTATGGAGCTACGATATTTATTTGATAAACAAAGTTTCAGAGCGAGCTGCAGTCAGGCAGTGGAAACGTATATAAGACGTCGGAGGCTTGTACCGGTAATGGCCGCGATATATCAGGAAAGTTTCGTCGGCCGTAAGGTTTGACGTCTTTATAAGAGCCAAACGATTCCGACCGTACCCTAACATCGATCCCACCCTATTACTTCCAACACTAATGTGCTAAAACAAGTCCCTTTCAATTTTCATAGAATTTATACACTTATCCAATTTTGGAAACACTTTTTCAGCCTTCTTTTAAAAATCATCTTCACATCTAAACTCTTTCCAAACGCTTTTTCCAACCCCCTTTTCATACATCCTTTTCCAACCCTACATACTATCCGAATAACTCCCTTTTTAAACCACCTTTTCCAAAACTATCTTTTTCCATCCTATTTTGAACTCCAGACCTCACAGTATCTATGAGAAAAAAATAGAGTACATAGGATACTTTTTTGGCGCTCATATAGGGTATATTAGATAGTTTTTGTAATGTGAGGAGTGAAAAGAAAAAAAACCTGCTGTTATTGTGGATTTTATGCAAATTAGTTTTACAAATATTCAGAATAATCCTAAAATATCGTAAAACTGGGATTTTTTTCACTACAAAAATAGATTTTAAACTAAATATTTTAATTTTCGCAAAATTCAAAGTAATTCCAAAGAATTTAAAAGGTGACTTCAGTAATACTTCAGGTCAATTCAAACAAATTTAAGATCAACTCAAAATAATTTTATTGAATTAAAGAAGAGGTTCAAGTGCATTCAAGAGGCATTTAAGAACATTTTTGGCGAATTCAGAAGAATTCATAAAGAATTCAAGACAATTTCATATCAACATTTTAAAGAATTTTAAACGATTTTGAAATATTTCTTTTGCGATTAACAAGATATCAAGATATTGTGAATGATTTTAAAGAATTTCAAGGGAATTGTAGTGACTAGGAAAGATTTAAAACGATTCTAAGAAATTTATATTCATTTTTTTAAATTTTAAGGTATTTCAAACGCGTGATTTTAAGGGATTTTAAGGGCTTGTAATTTTTAAGAATTTGAAAAGATTTCGAAGAGACTTTAAAGGATTTCACGAGATTTTGAGAGATTTCATAAGATTTTAAATCATATTTAGTAAAATTATTTTACGATATTTTAAAAGATTTTAATTAATTTCAGACTTTAAAGATATTTAAAGAGATTTTAAATGATTTACAAAATTTTAAAGGATTTAAAAAGAATTCAAAAGATTTTTTTAAATTTCAAGTATCAAATAAAAGTGTTTTTAGCTTCAAAAGATTGAATTTCCTATTATTTTAATGATAAAAGTTTTGTCAAACCGGAAATCAACTGGAATAATCCTATAATAGCAATGTCGATAATTTTTTAGATGTTTCAACTTTACCACTGAACAAAGGTGAACAGGTAAATTTCCAAAATAGGTGAAACAAGTGAAAAAAAGTTCAATACGAGACGACAAAGTGAAATATTAATGATGAAATTAATTTTCACCTTAAAGAGTTGGTTTCACCTTAAAGCCGGTAATCTGCCGATTTTGTATAATTTAAAGAAAAATTGTACATCCTTGTCTAAAAATAGTGTGCTTTAGGTACTAAAATCTTGAAAATAGGGGACACTAGGACCGGTCTGTAACGCCTGGAACTCCCTTTTTATGATCCTATTTTCCAAACAATACTTGTCAATGATTATTGCAAATTCAGAAATGAAACTGATGAAAATACCTCTGAAGATAAAAAGTCTATCCAAAGAAAACCACAATCATTCCCTCCGAATTTTTCTCCCCTCTCCAATTTCCCATGAATCCTTCTCTCAGAAGAATCCAGAAATTCCTTTAATAATTGCCCCAATGCTTACGACAAGCACTTCGATGCAAGAAATTTCATAGCGTCAGATACGCACATTTGAAGATAATGACACGTCCTGGAGCACGCGCTACGCATTACCGCACAGGATAGGTATATGCTCTTCCAGTCTAGAGCTCTATAGCTATCACCACATATAATTCCCACCAGCAAGCAAGGTGCAGCTGTCTACCGAGGTAGCAAAACAGCCGACATCGAAACTCACGAAGGAGAGGTGTGATGCGAGTTTCAGCGAGAAAACGATAATTAGCTCATTTCAATAATTGAGAGGCCTCTCGCTCACATAAGTCGTAACCGTAACGCATCTGGCGTCTCCATAGACCCAAGAACATTCATAAGAGTATATTTCCGTCCAGCTTCATTATTAGAACTTCTCATGAATCTCATCCTTCCATTCTTCCATAGACGCATATTCATAGTCATACTCGTAGCCATACTCATACTCATATAATATATCCTGAGTTACGAGAGGATCTTTGAGAGAATGTATTATCTGCGAGTCTTTACGCGGTAATAAAAGCAGGATACACCTATGTCCTATGTGCGTCCTCTTTCCATTGTTTTATTCTCGGTAGCAACGGTAGCAACCTGGAGGATGGCTTGCGGACTCGCAACTTCTTCTGTGCCGATGGTAACGACTCTACGTTCCCTATCGCAACCGCAATTATTGCCATTTACCGCCCAGCTCGAGGCGCGGCAGTAAACCCTCTCGAATTGCGCGTGAACAGGTAAAAAGACCGGTGAAGGAAGGAAAAGAACAGAGGGTCCGATCCGAGAGGCACGCACTGTCTAACTACGTGTTGAAGCGCGCGAGGACTCTATCGGTATGCAAATTACTCGAGAAGAAAATCATTCGCGATAGTGTAGAGCGTATACTTATACGCTCGTGAAAATTTAGCGACGTAACGGCCATCGGTATGCCGCAATGCGAGCGTTAAGTGACTCTTTTTGCATCGTTTAGTGCTGTCTTTGCAGGGTATGTAAATGGATGATGGAGCGTTTAAGGTTTGACGGTTAACTTCTAAGTTTTAACAGACGGCGAGCATCGATCGCGAGTCCGTGCTTTACAGATGGCAGACTTAGTGTTTTGTTTGAGGAGAGGGAAAATCTGGATTGTATGTTATTTGCATTTTAAATAGCAGTAAAGCCATATTTGTCGTTTTAAGCGGTGTCAGCTTGCTTTCGAAATCTGTTTAGGTCTTCCAGATTTTCAAGATCTTCAAGGTACTCCGCAGTTTTCAATTTGCAGGAATTTAGTCTGCAATTGATTGATAGAAACACTCAAATGTGTGGGACCCACACTTGGAGAGCAGATAACAGAGGGTTTAAAATTTAAAGGACTCGTTTAAGAAGCAGAACTTCCACATGAGGCTTAATCCGTGCCGCATGTGCGCGATGCGGCACGCTCGACCTAGCCAAGGTCGGTCCGCCTGCATTCTACCTGTTCTTGTCTTATCCACAAGTAACGCAGGTGATTCTCTCCGCGGGAGCTCTCACTCTCTTATGATACCAAGCCGACGACATTTTACTCATGTGAGAGAGAAGGATACTCTGGGGTATTCCTTATCCCCTGACCTCTGCGGTCACTTGTCCCAAGGTCGCTGACCTTCACAGGCTCTTTCAAGAAAATTTCCTTTAATAGAAAGATAGCGAATTACAGGATGCTTCTAATAACAGTATTCCGGCTATTTCACTCCTAAAATTTCAACGTCCAGGGAAAGGAATCAATACGAGGAGAGGGGGAGTGGCTCGGCTGGTGGCCAGCGTGAACAACTTTTTGAATGTAGAAATTTTCGACAAATTATGAGTTTGAACTAAAAAGAGTTGAAGTCAAAATACTTCGAAGGAACGGTATGTCCGGGAGAAATGTCGTCAGCTGACCAGCTGATCCTGGGAACAACGCCCCGCGCGCGGACGTGTTTTTTGCCGGAATTAGGGTCTCCTTGATTTAAGGCCGACGTGCAGGGTTCTCACACGATGGGTCAGCTTCTCTTCTCCTGGTGCCAATTTAGTCGATGTCGGTGAAATTCGGAACGGTTTCAGGAAGGAGGCTGAATTGCATTTACATTGGTTCTTTCGAACGATTCGCGAGGAACTTGCTGGACGATACTGAACGCGTTTGAGACGCGGATCGGCGACTGGTTCCCAAGACCAGTGTGTCGATTGGTCCGGATTGTTCGCGAAATTCTTTCGATAGTATTCGATGAATCTATCGAGGCACGTCGTCCTCGGATCCGAAGCTGAACGCGAGGTATGCCGGTCATTATAGGCGGGGTCTTTGCTCGCCGGTTCTCTTGATCCCGCCACTTCACTCCAACGGCATCGGGGATTCCTTTATTCACTTAACGCCTTTATGGTAGCAAAAGCTGGCAAAAGTGACAAGTAGATATTGCTTTTCATAATGGTCAAGTTTTTGCGTTGACTGCTATATGTACTTGCAAGTAGCAGGGTTTCAATTTAAAAAATGATTCGAAATGATTCAATTCAATCAAACTGTCAGGATATGCTGGTTGCTGGTTACGATGCACCCTGAAATTAAAGATAATTATTATAACCATACAACGTAAACTCCTTTGTAGATATCAAAATAAGGAGCCAGAGAGAAAATGTTGTGGAGTTATTTGTTAGGTAGGAAACATGTTGAAATAATTGCAAAGAGGGTATGGAACAACAAAGCAGTCGGCCTCGCTGATACAAGACACGCATAGACTGAAGGCCACCCCCTCAGCCTCCGGTCGTCAGGTTGGGGCCTTCAGCGTTCAAACAAATAGGAAGTTTGTTCTCAGTACTCACAATAGGTAGAAACCGAATGATATGTCTAACTAAATACGTTACCGTTTGCCGTATCAAAGGGAGAACTGAACCTTTATGATGGTTTCTAGTTGGTTCGCGTCTCCGCAGTCTACCGGTTAACGTTGCGGTTACGGTTTACTCTGCATGTACTTTCTCTACCCCCTTCGCTCCCTTATCCACCTTTCTGTCGACGGATTCATCGCGTAGTAGCTGCTGCGCCAGAAGATGCATCAATCGCAAAATTGAAATTTCAGCTTCAACAATAATTACTATTGTCATTGCAATGCTGTCGCTTCCTGCGAGGTTCGTTACCGGATCACGAGTGGTTCTCATGACGAGGAAACTGCTTCTGCAATCACACCTCAGAACTAATCGTCGGTTGTGAGTGCACGAGATTGCTGCAACAATAGTTTTTTGGTTTTGTTTCTTCTTTTTGTTTTCGGTTTTGTTTCGTGGAATGTTAAACATTAAAGGATTGATCTATAGATATAAAATCAGAAACAAATTACGCTTTTAGAAATCCCTAATTTCTCTAACATTATTTAATTTCTCTATGTTATATTTTTTTCTAACTATAAATCAAAGTCAACTTCGGCTTCAGTAGGTGTTATTGGCTTCATCAATTCAATGAATTTATCAAGGGGACAAAGTTTCGTACACCCTGCAATTTGTTGAATATGATTTTCAGGAGGTATGCCTAGATGATAGACCACCTAAATAAAAAAAAAAAGGAATGAATAAGTATCTACTATAAACTCAATTTTCAAATCTTCAAGGTGATATATTTTACCTGTACATAATATTCTTCTCTGAGACGATATAATTCGATCAGTACTGCACTGGCGAATTTTGGAATGTGAAAATGGTAAACTCCAAAGACTGAAAGTAACATCACAAGGTTGCTTTCGTGGCTACTATACAAGAATATTTTTTTCCCGGTTTGAAATGAACCATTTTTTATGCTAATCATATCCTCTGACATTTTTCGTATCAATGACCCTAGAAATTAATTATTTAATAAAATAATAAAAACGATGAATTTTAAGTTGTTCACAATAAGTACGAATTTGTAATGTACATTACCAGCAGTGATTTTTTTCATTTTATCATCATAAGTCATTATATTATAATTAAATCTAATTGCATCTATCATAATATCTTCTCTCATGTCGAGATAATCGTGGGCCCAAGTCGGAAGCGTTAAATTGAATTTTTTTTCTGTTAAGATTGTAAAGTATATTTGACTGACATGAAAGGTGGTAGTAATAGGCCTTCCAACCAAAATTGTCAAGTTTTTCATCAAGACCTCAAAGGATTTGAATCTTTCTTCAACTTCTGGAATTTTCAATACCTTCGCCTTTTCCTCTATGTAGCTGTCATTTAAATGAAAAATGAAAATGTAGAAAACATCTTTTTAAAAGCTTTAAATAAAAATAGGTCTTCTACCGAGAAGATAAAGTTGTCAACAACAAAATGTCTTTTGTTTCAGGCTCGTAGTAACTCGGGATTGGCTGCCAATTGAGATACGGATTCCACATTTGATAGCTATTTGGTGGGTACAATCCTGCAAGTACCAACTGCAAAGACATTTGCGTTCTCGAATAATTTGTACTCCGAGCTTCGATAACTTCAGGAGTGTAGCTGGAATCAAGAAAGCCATCGTATCTTTCCCGCAGAAATGCACCCAAATTATATTCTCTAAGTTTGCCATCCTGAAACGGAGAAGAACATGTTATTTGTTAATAAATGACTTGCATAGTTATAAATAAGTAATAAAAATAGTTCCTTTACATTTGTTAAGCCACCCTGGCCTACTGGAAAATAATTATTCTTTGCATTTGGATTATTTATGTATCCTTCCCCACGATCCGTATCTGGCATCCGATCTCCATGTCTAAAAACCTTGACAATTGCGCTTATGTTTATTATTATATTCTGTTTATTACTTCTTGTTATGAAATTTTCAGTTCTTAAGACAAAAAAAAGTAGTAAATATTCATGAAAAGTTATATATTTGAATAATCTCCCGTGCAGAAATTGACCCATTTAAGCCATAGGGTTTATCATAGGGTTCTGACGGGTCCTGGTTCAGGGATTTCTATTTTCAATACAAATATTTGTATATAATTAGGCATTTATGAGATAACGATATAATAGTAATAGCTCATTAATATGGCAATATTGTGATAATGACACAGGGCATTGTAGTGTTTTCCACGTAAAAATCTAACATATGGAAAAATAGGGAATTCCCAAGATTGTCCACAAGTCATTATTTATGGAAATATATAAAAGAAGGTTATAGTTTTATACATTATAAATATAACCAATATGCTGATTATTCACAAAAATAAGACATATTTCTATAGGAACTTTAAACAATTTTTTCATGGAAATTATTATTAAACTGCATTTTATGATTGAATATTTTCATAACTTTTATTAACTAGAGATTTAAAGAGAGTTTTTAAGTAATTTCTAAAGATTTAAGATATTTTTAATTATTCAAAAACATTTTTTATTATCAAAGTCGGTACTTCAAAAACTTGAAATTTTGTGGAATCTTCTGAAATTCCTTAAATCACTTGAAATCTATTTAAATTTAAATTCTTTTAAATTATCTAGAGTCACTTGAAATTTCTTGGAATATCTTTTAATACTTCAATATCACTTGAAAACTTTTGAAAAAAAATGGACAGGACCCCATTAGAATCTCATAGAAATTTCTGCACGGGCTCTACTTACAACAGTGACTAGTTTGAGTTCAAGCTCGTCAGCATAAATATAGTTAAAAGTTATGTAAAGTATCAGCGCAAGTGCAATCATTACTAAAGCAGCAGCTACTAAACACTTATAACGTTTCATACTTTCTTCAAAATTCTTTAAGCTTTAATACTTAATTCTGACAATGTATTTTATTTCTTTGCACTTATAAAACCACATGAAGACACTAGATCACTTAAATATTCCGTCCGTTGTTGTTTCTACTCGTCTTTAAAGGGAACTGATAAGAACTCTCAAGACGTTCTACCAATAAAGTTCGTTGATGTGTGATAAGAAGAACGCCAAACAAAGAATTATGAATGCAGTATCCACATGACTAATATATATAATGCAATTGAAACAAGATTGAACAGATAGGAGAGTGTATTGGGATTTGCAGTGAAACATGGCAGAAGATTCAAATGTATTGTGGAAGAGTGCCTCCCCCATTATCAATAAGACCCTGTCCTCATATTTATTTTCGGAAGTATATTGTAGGATAAATAAAAAAAACTTACCAAGTATTCGGAGTCTGATGGAATCTTGGAATGTATGTTATAAAAAATACATCGTGTTTTTTATGAGAAAATTAATATTTTGATAAAAATTTTCTCAAACGTTGAAACGAACAACAAACAACGAACACTTGTGAACACCGCGAGCTTTAACAAATAACGACAAAACAGATGGCGAGTGATGATTAGTATAATGATGATTTTTAGTGCAAAAAGTGACCGTTACCGCCACGTGAGCGCGCTGCTAAATCGACTTCGGGTCGGGTCGTAAAATTCCCTGGATAATTATAAATTTTTTATTTTATTGAATTCGTTTTTACATCGCAATTTTTTAAATTTAGTTTCTGTCTTGTGTCTATAAAAAATCATTGAAGTGGTATGTTTGACACTCGTCATCTCTTTTTGTCAAAGCTCGTGGTGTTCACCGGTGTTCGTTGTTCGTTTCTACTTTTCTTAAAAAACGCGATGTATTTTTTATAATATGCATTCCAAGATTCCATCAGATCCCGAATACTTAGTGAGTTTTCTTTATTTATATACTTCTGCATCAAAGGTACGATATCCAAGTACGATAATACTTAACAATGACTCATATCATTTCCGCAGGCTTAACCAGCTTCCGAAATCCTCTGGATTGTTCGAAATTCTATTCACAATGTTTCGAATAGTCAATTGGAATCCATCATTATTCTAGAACAAAAAAATGTACATGAAACTTTGTGAAATTTTTAAGTGGAAGAATTTCAAAGGAATGAAAAGCAATTTCTTTACGCACATTCTATCGATATCGATTCCCATCGAAGGGATTTCGCGAGAAATCACGCTCCCGTGGGAAGCTGCGTGGAGAATTGTAAAGATGTTAAGGAGAGACCCAAAGAGGAAAGAAAAAGGATCGAGAGGAAACAAAATCGAATACGTGAAAGAAGGACAAACACTTGGGGGGTGAAGGGGGTTCGTGTAAAAACGTTGGCGACAGACGAGCCATGGCTCCGGGGGATTGGCTTTGTCGGCAACCCTGCTAATTAGTTTACTAACTTATCGACTCTCCTTCGTATTTACGACCACCCCGCAAGGCTCCAAGGAAGGCATTGATGATGCCTGTCACTGTAAGGCTGAGGTGTTGCGGTCTCACAAATAATATCTCAAAGAAAAATCAGTTTCATTTCAATGGTGTTTAAATATTTTCTACTATGTAGTGTAGCAATATTATATGCGCACTACTGAGCAAACATTTCATGGAAAATTAAAAATATTTTAACACAAAAAAGATACAAAATTACATGATCCTGATTTTAAATTAAACAATATTATACAATGGATTTACTATAAGATTAGAAATAAATTTTTCAACTTCAAGTCTTCAAATCTTCAAAATTTTAAATTGATGTGAAAGGTTTCTTTCTTGGGTTGTAAATTATCGAATAATCTAATATTTATAAAAATTTTATTAAAAAATATGAATGAGATCAAATCTTCTACTGAAATTATTTCAAATTTTTTTTATGCAAACGTGGATTGGTTTTTTAAAACATATTAATAAAAACAATTATTATCCATTGATTGAATGTGACTTTTGAAAACTATTTAATCAGTAATTGCAAGAACGCGGAGTCATTACGTAATGCAATTTGATCGTGAAAATAATTTCATTTATCAATTTCTTCCTCTTGAATTTAGATTTTAAAGACAGCTGTTTATAATTCTTTTAAAATTCGTGTACGAAACGAATAAAATTTGAATAAAATGGAAAATATTTCTCACTTTTATCAATTAATGAATATTAATTATGTGTACAGATACCTATATTATTGCACTGTCAGGTTGTAACACTCACAGCAGAATTATTCGAGTTTGAAATTGGAATATTCTCTCTACACATTTGCTGGAATAAAATATGTAAAGAAGGTTTCGCAAGTTTCCCAAAACGCAAAATCTCTATTTATTTATTAGCAGAAATTTAACCAGAGTTGCCCGAGATTTTATTAGATTTCGTACAATTTAAAGAAATTTTAAAAAGCATTTAATGGATTGCAAAGTATTTTATAAGAATTTAAAAATTACAGAAGGAGTTCAAGAGATTTATATTGTGATTTTGGGTAATTTCAAGGGACCAAAAGACTTTAAAGGATATTACAAAAATTTCAGGGGATGCTAAGAGATTCGATTGATTTTAG
>JAUESI010000038.1:8917050-8929132 GCA_032275145.1 Synergus laeviventris | reverse complement strand
AGGAAGGCTCTCAAAGAAGATTGAAAACTAGGAAAAGGGAAAATTAAAAAAGTTCTAATACAAGGACCTATAAATCAAGATATTTAATGAACTAAAAAGTGAAGAATGAAGGGTTAAGGGCCTTCATAGGGCACCAGTTCTAATTTACGATTCATTTCGTCGAAACGAGCGCTACCGATGGTGCGACCTTATATATCGCGATTTTGCCGATCTGAATAATTAATTTTAATAACGAATTTTCCCTATTTTGCTCTCTCCGTCCCTTCGTTCCATGTTTTCCTCTCACTTCTTCAAGTCTGTGGTCGCTGCCCTTGGCGTTGATGTAAGATTGCTATTGTCGTATTCATATTTAAAGCTAATGGCCCAGTTTTACAATCTAAAGGTCCAATGAAAATCGCCCTTAGACTCTGTGAATTGCTCCTTTGTTGCGAAAGAGAATCAATTAGGCCAGAATGTCGATGAAAAGAATAACAGATTCGCTCTTTGGGAAATGAGAACCGAAACTGAAATTAACAAGAAGAGTCATTACTTTTTTTATTGTCATTTTCTAGACCGAATCAATTTTAAATCAGGTAGACTGTAAACTTCAAATCGTAGAATAGGTTGCTGATGAAATATGCTTTTTTCTAGAAAAAATAAGGGCACACGTATTTTTACGATTTGTGAAGAAAAGGGAGATTATTGTTAATTATAAAAATGTGAACCTTTAAAATGTAGGGGCAAAGCGTGGTTAATTAAGAAAACGGGCTAAAATAAATTGACAGCCGCGAAATATTATTTAATTCTTTATTCTCACAAAACACACACATGAAGTGTGTGTGTGTTACCAAAATGTCGGCTATTTTTTAAAAATATAAAAAAATATTTTTTCTTCAAGTGTCTATAGCTGTTGATCTAATTGAAATTTTTAAGACTCCTTTCCAAGTTCTCGAGAGATTTATATTTCTCTTTCAAATCGACGCGACAATGGGAATTTAAAAAAGCACAAAATTACCAAATCTAAATTTATATATATTGTTGAAATTTAAGATAAAAAGAACAAAAGGATGCATTCTTCGATTTGACGGACCTTCTCACTAAAAGAGCGATTAACGATCGGACATATTAAATGACTATAGTTCGCCAGGACTTGGTATCTCCTTTATGTCCAAGTTGATACACGAGCTTGAACCGGATAGTAAATTGTCAGGAATTCAAGCGTCAGTTATGGTATTCCGAAAGATACGGTATGTTCTTAGCGATCGAGGGAACGTCGATATCGGCGGTGTTGTAGAAAGAGCGCCTATAAAATTTCATGAAAACCTCTCAATCATTAGATATGGTTGTTATGTTTCATGCATACTCTCCAGAAATGCCTTACCTGCATTTTGCATTTCCTTTCTAATGACACGACTGGCATCACTTCAAGTTCAATCCGTTTGAATCTATCACAGGTGACTACTATTCTTATTTTTGCAAATTAGATCGAATTTAATCGGACAGGAATATTTGCTTCGACCCTGAATTAAGACGGATTCCGTGCGAGGGCTTAATGAGAAATTCGCGCACCATGAGATCATTAAATTGAGACCCAATATTGGCAAGGTTTGGGGAAGAGGGAAGCAGCTGCCAGGAGCATAAACATACGAGGCGTAGAATCCGGTAGAGAAGGACTCAATATACATAGCCACTGGTGTAAGAGCAGGAGATAGTGAGATACATCCGGGCATAGTGCAAAGCACTAATTTGTAACCAAGTTGTCGCCCTGGTTTGACACTGCAGTAAATACGAGGGTGATAGCGTTGTATATCACTGGACTACCACCACGTGGTCACCGAAGCCGTCACTGGTATCCCAGGTTCTCTAGAGTCATGGAGTGGTCTTGTCTCTTCGACCTTAAGCAGCCTTGCTTCAACCAGGCAGTTTCCATCTCAAGCTCATCCGATCTAGGTGAAACTCGAGTTTCTAGATTCGTAATAAGATATGTTACCTTCCTCTTTGCAACATTTTGCTCTCTACCTTCTCAAGGTCTACAGTTATTCATTACTAGACTGCTTAGATTAAAGAGTGTGCTTCAAAATTGAAATATTGTATTCTTCATTTACAGAGTACTAGTAGTAGTAATTGTGGGTAAGTTATTGCCCGCTGGTAAGTTCACAACTGTCGGAAACTTACCGACTAAGGTCCGAATTAACGTTTCTTCAAATAAAATAGATTAACTATAACTGGCAGACTGTAAAAAAATACTCCAGCTGTATTTATCTCATTTTTCTGACGTCTTATTTGGAGTCTTATCAAGATTTAAGAACGATTGCGAAGTTATAATTCTGATCGCACACCTGGAAGGTTCTCGGATTTCCGGAGGGAATCAGTGAGAAAAAAGGAAGCACCAAATTATTAGTCGAGTACGTACTTAATGGGTATTCGGACCTCTTAACTTCTCCATCTGTCTTCCGAAGGTGCGAATGACAGCAGCCTTAGTTGTCTCTTTCTCTCTCATTCAAGTCTTATCTCTAGTTTTATCTTCGTCTCGACTTCGCGAGAACGGTTATATGATCACGAGCATGGCAATAACTCTGAAACCTTCGGTAACTAAAGGGGCACGCTATTTCTTGGGATACCTATATGCACAGTAAGGTGTCACCTATACACGGAAAGCTGTGAGCAATAATATATAGCTTGCTGTGCCAAGGAGTAGAAACTCCAGAAGTGTCACTGAAAGCGAACTTAGGATGGCCGACCCGGGCCTCGGACGACCGCTTACACATTGTTGACCCAAGTTTGATATATTGTCTCCACCTTCCACAGAAGATTCTCCATCTTCAAGAAACATAGATTCGATAGCCTTGATCGTTTTGTAGTGAACCGAGATAAATGCAAATATTCTGCTTTATAAAGAATAAATTCCCTTGGATTCAAAATGGCTTGGCTCCCTCAAATGAAAAATTAAAATAAGAATAACTAATTTCAGGACTCGCAGTTCCTTTGAGAAAAATATTAGAGTACATAGGATACTTTTTTGTCGCTCATATGGTACCTTTCGTTTTGAACATTGGATAGTTTTTGCAATATGAGGAGCAAAAAGAAAAAAAAAACCTGCTGTTGTGTGTCAATTATTTTTGCAAATATCCAGAATAATCCCAAAATATCCTAAAACTAGGATTATTTTGAATAAAAGCATGAATATTAAACTCAATATTTCAATTTTCGCAAAATTCAAAGGAATTCAAAAGAATTTAAAAGGTGAATTCAGCAAAATCCAGAGGCATTTAAGAAAAAATTGTGGGCGAGTTCAGAGGAATTTATAAAGAATTAAAGAAAATTTCACATCAATATGAATTGAATAAATTTTAAACGATTTTGAAAGATTGCTTTTGCAATTAGCAAGTTATCATTGATTTTAAAAAAAGTCCATAGTATTTCCACAGATCTCAAGCGATTTTAAAGAATTTTAAGGACATGAAATTTCTAAATTTTAAAGAATTTGAAGAGATTTCGAAGATAAAGGATTTAAAGAGATTTTAAGAGATTTTACGAGATTTTAAATAATTTAAAAGAACTTGAAGGGATTTCAAAAGAATTCAGAAGACTTTAAGGATTTTGAAGACATTTTTCAAGATTTCAAAGATTTCATGAAATTTCAAGTTATTGTAAGTAACTTCAAAGAAATTCAAAACTTTACAAACGATTAAAAAAAATTAAAGGGAATTTGATTTTTAAAAAATTGCAAGTATCAAATAAAAATATTTTCAGCTTTAAAAATTGAATTTCCTATTATTCTAATTATCCAAAAAAGTTATTTCAAACCAAAATTATCCTATAATACCAATCTCAATAATCTTTCAGACGATTCAAGTTTATCAATTAATGAACAATGATGAAAAGGTAATAAATTCCTAGTATAGGTGAAATATGTTTTTGATCAAATATTTCCAATACTTTCTATTGTGATAAACAAATTATTTTAAATAAAACAATTTTTTTAGTGAGAATCTTTGAAGCAAAAAAAAAAGTTCGTCAGAAAATAGGGTACTTTAGGGACCTCAGCTGAATATACAAGCCAATAGGGATATAGGGACCGATCTGTGAGGCCTGTAATTTCCTTTGAGAAAAAACTATTATAATTTCTGAGCTGGAATTTGTCCTGTAATTTTTAATATGTCTATTTTCGAGGACACGAAGGATTGGATGGACGATATCGTATAATTCGAAAACAAAATCGCAGTGCGGCAAAATTCCTGGCCATTAGCGCGAGTTAATAAGAGTCGCAGAATACTAAAGTTGCGAGTACCGGACCACTCGATCCGTCCATTAAAAGTCAAATGCAACAGATCCATTCAGCGTCATAATTACCGAGGGAACCAGTGCGCGCGGGCAGCACGGCGTATAAAAACTCGTCGTTATTAAAAAGTTTAAATGTCTATTAATTACTCGGCGTTATGCAAGGGAACCGCGTGTAAAAGTATAAAATGCATTTAATTATCACACCCGGCTGAATGAGGGAAATCAATGGGTCTCTTTAGTAAAGCGGCACGGGAACGAGAGCTTTTTTCAAAACCTCAATTTGTAACTCGTCTCCAGTCTCCACCATCCGGTTGGCTCCCCAACGTCGCACTAACCAACGCTCACCACGTAATGAGAACGAGCACTGAATCCGCTATTACTTTCTTATGAAAAGTAATTTTTGATTCAAACCCACGGTTTCTCCGATCACCAAAGACGAGGGCGCCCTTTATAGACTTAAGCTCCCATTAAAAACACTTTTCATGCTGTTCTTTATGCTCCTTTTGCAAACTTTATATACAAGATTTCATCAAGGACATACACATCATCTCGAAAATAAATTTATTTTGTGTAAAGAAATTTTTACTCGACTCTGAGAGTTATTAAGGTCGGAATTAAAAATTGTGTGTTATTCAGTTTCAAATCGCTTCAAATCAATTCCCGGGTTTTCCAATATTCTATTCATGGTCCTCCTTTCAACAAATTATTTTCAGAAATACATTTTTCCTGGAAGAAGAGATTCTTTTTTGAAGATTTGTATTTTTAAATGTTGCATTTTTGGGAAATTTTCGATATCGAGGAATTGATCTTGAAGAGAGTGATTCAGATTTGAGAAGGTAGGAAAGTTGGCTTCCATTTCACCTCCCAGTGTGAGGACGATTTAGGGCCTACTGGTAGGGTCTAACTCTCCCATGGTGGTCTATAATATATAGTCGATATCAAGAGAGAGAGAGAGGCCACTCGATATCACTGTTTATTTTATTTTTATTAATTTATTTTCGTTTCCTTTCTTCTTCTGTAATTTACTTTTAAAGTAACTTTACTTTACTTTTAAATAACAAGTCTAAAAGAGAAGTTTTTTTGTCAAAATGAGGTGGTTTCGAGGAATGTGAAAGGATTAACGATCGGAGGCATTGACACTAAACTTGACTCCTGATTCTTCGATCTCTTCTCAGAACGCATTCCAATTGGTTCTTCGATTATGCGAAAAGCTGCGAATCGAATTCAAGATTCCTCAATTTACAACCACAGAGGACCCATAATTTTGGACTGTCTTGAGATCTTTTCTAAAACATAATCTCGAATCTGAACACCGAACACTGACAAATGACTTAATGTCGAATACTTTGTTGAAGAGCATGACACATTAGCTATTATCTTGATTTAGGAAGGAACACATATTTATCTCCTTTTTGCAGCAGGCCTAATCTGAATCCTCTTCGAAGTGATTTAAATTTCTTCCTCAGATTGATATCAAGCTTATCTCGAGAAATTTCATTCGGGTTTCGAATTTCGGGCTCCGGGTCTAAAAACATATTGAGGAAACTGGTAGTTACCTTAGCCGATAGTTTTAATTAGCTATAACATACATGAGGAACAATTTAATAAATATTGGCAAAAAATTTTGAAGTTTCGTTTTTAAGTGATGCAAATATTTTATTGTTGAAATGATTTTGATTGCTTTGTTATACTAGTTAGTAAATAATCGGAATCGAAGTAAAATATTTTGAGTTCTCTCAAAATCATTTAAAATCTTAAAATCTCTTAAAATTTGGTTAATTTGTTGACATCCCATGAAATATTTTTAATCTATTGAAATTATGTTTAACTGTAAAAATTTGAGAACTTTGGAATTTTTTTAGTTTTTAACAATTTTCTGAACTCTCTAAACCAATATTTTCTATCCTTTTGAGATCAATTGAAATCTTTTGAAATTATTTCAAATTTTTAAATTTTTTACCAATCTTTTCAAATCCCTTGAAAACTTTTGAATATTTCTAAAGGAATCATAGACTTTCTGTGTCTTTTAAGGTTTTTAAATAATAAGATTTTTAATTTTCTCTCTCTCTCTCTCTACTATAAAACCATACATATCGAATATCGAAATATTTCGTAAAACTTAATGCATAAGAAGTGCATGGACACGATTTCCTTTTGTTACATTTTTACGGTGCGTTTAATATTTTTAAAAAATGGAGGTCGCAAATCAATTTTTTTTAAATGTTATAATTTATATTTTATTTCTTAAAAAAAAAACTACCACATTTACAGTACCTACTTATTTGAAAAAATGGTAATTGTTTATTTTTAATATAAATGTAAAACTGCTTTTTTAAAACCACGATTTTCGATATATTTCGAGTATCGACACCTAATGAATAATAATAATAATAGTAATAAATCGGGTCCACACATTTCGCAGCGTTACAGTTTTTCGATATTTTATGCGTATAACCATTTTATACAATGATTAATAGAATACGTTTTATATAAATAACAATTGTTGGTCTTAAACTCAGTGCCATAAAAGACTGATTGAAAGAAATAGTATTTTACTGAAATTTAAAAAGAGTTCATAAAGCAATCACTTGAGATTTTTATATAAAAAAAATATAAACACAAACGATTCGGTGTTTGAATAAGCTCTACTATAAGTATCTACTTTAAAACTCTGAGCATTTTTTTTCAATTTTAAGATACGAAAAAATTCTAAGAAAAATTACTTAGCAAACCTTGTAAGATTTATAGATTAAATTGAAAACGTCCAGCTTTGGATTGTTAATTATAAGATGTGTTCAACAATTGGTCTTTAAAAATTGACAATTATTTCAGCGACAAATCGACGCCATTTAAAGTCTATGTCTATGGTATAGCTAGTAGAAAAGACTGTACAAAATAAAATTCTATAATTCGATTATAAGGTAGACAGACTGTCTGAGATTTGAAGCGGAATCGGTCTATAGAAATTGATTTTTATTCCAAAAGACAAAACTGTAATTCACCTTTGATAAATAAGGCCACCCTGAATGCGGAGCAAGCAAACAAATTGCTTGATGAGCGGGCGTCAGAATCAAGATTATGACAAGACCGAGAATAAATTTGAAATTTAAGAGAATCTCACCTTTTTTCGACTACGCGGACTCATCGTCGCTCGGTCTCGTCTCTCATTCGACTGTAAATCACGATGATATGCGAGATCGCCTAAAATTCCCGGCTAATCTCGAAATCAAACAATCTTGGAAGGACATAAAAATGTTTTATTGCCGTGAACCAAGTGCAGTGTACCACCATACTAATCGTTACGAAAAGACACATGGTACCGCTACTACAGAGATTCCGAGCTTGGAGTCAAGGGTTGACCCGTTATTTTCGTAGTTGACAACCAAGGTTATCTTTGATTCCGAAACTCTTATCTCACGCGGATCGAATCCCATGTTTTCTAAGTATTAATCCGATTCTTCGTAATGGTGCCCATTCTACAATTTTAATCGCACGAAAGTGTGCAAGAGGAATAATAACAAGAAATTAAAACGATTTTAATCTTCATGGTAAGATGTATTTCTTCCTAAGACGTTTCCTGGATCTTTGATTCAGGCAATTATTTTTCAGAATTTTTGTTTATGGAAATGTTTTTAAGGAAAATTCCGAAGGCTATGAAATTCAAATTAAATCCAACTTAGAATTTCATGCAGAAATGTTGATGGGGTTCTAATGAGGTCCCGGCTAGTTTTGCTTAGTTCTAATGCGGTCTTGAGGTGGAAAACTGGAAAGGATTCCACAAGGAATTTTTCAAGACTTTAAAAGAAAATTCAAAATAGTTTTAAAGTTTGCCAATATTTTAAAGTATTTTTAAGTATTGTATGGGTTTTTAAATGATATTTCAGAATTTTAAAGGCTCTTAAAAGATCTTCAAATCATTTAAGGATTTTCAATTATTTTTAAATGTAAATATTGTAAGGGGGTTTTTTTAATGGTATTAAACATTTTTAAAAAACTATAAAAATGAATTTTCAAGAAGTTTCAGATTCAGATTTTGAAGTACTTCGATAACAAAAAATGTTTTGGGTTTTTTAAACTTATGTGAAATCTCTTGAAATCTACTCAAATTTGTTGAAATACTTTGAGATGAAATGAATAAAATTTAGTTTAATAATAATTTCCATGTAAAACTTGTTCAATGTTCCTATAGAAACATGTCTTATTTTTGTCAATAACATGAGTATTGGATATATTTCCAATGTAAAAAACTATAACCATCTTTTATATATTTTCACAAATAATGAATTGTGGACAAAGTTGAGAATTCCCTATTTTTCCCGATGTTAGATATTAGCGTGGAAAACT
Source organism: Synergus laeviventris (assembly GCA_032275145.1). Taxonomy (NCBI): domain Eukaryota; kingdom Metazoa; phylum Arthropoda; class Insecta; order Hymenoptera; family Cynipidae; genus Synergus; species Synergus laeviventris. The sequence continues at coordinate 8,920,525 of JAUESI010000038.1, read as the reverse complement.
CTAAAATGCCCTGTTTCATTATCAACAATATTGTTATATTAATGAGATATTACTATTATATCGTTGACCCATAAATCCCTAATTGTATAAAAATATTTTTATTGAAAATAGAAATCCCAACCAGGGCATCATCTCAACCCTATGTTAAACGGAGCTAAATGGGTCAATTTCTGCACGGGATGTTTCCAATTTCAAATTGGCATTTGATAATGTTCCATGTTTGCTTTACTTTTCAATTAATTCAGTTTTGAATGCACCTTTGAATAAAGTAATAAATCGCTGATATAAAAATATTAAGGAGGATTCTAGAATGCAAATAAGAACAAATTGCAATCGGATATGGGAACCTGAAGAAGGCTGGCGAGGTGTACGATATCGGAGTTCCAGGTTATTGAGGACCCGGTAAGGCGATGGTGATACATCGGAGGAACAGACATAAATTCTGCAATGGCCCATGCTTTCTGCCGGACCCCCTCGCAGTCGTGTTTTGAACTAAAGGTGCATCATTTCGATGCGATTGGACATTAAGAAGCACGGAGAGAGAGGTTCGAAGTGAAATAGGCAAATGAGCATTGGCGTAATCAATCCAATTTACCAAACTAAAAGCAACTAATACACATTAATTCTTTTTTTTTTAATCGCTTAATTATTAAGGCCCTGGAAAATCATCTCGCAAATCATCACATCGCTGTCACCACGAATAGAAAAAATTTTTCTAAAATAAAACAAATTAAAGCCCCGGGATCAAATAGCCTATTATAATTTCCAAGCGCTCATTTTCTGGCTTAAATTGTTTTCAAATACAGTTTTTGCAATTTGAGATGGTAATAGCGGTTGGACGTTCCTAGGGCCAAATGATTGAAGACAGTTTTACGCCAATGAAAACTAAGCTCATTGCCCAAGAACATGTACAATCTCATGCTCTTCCAATCTCATGGCTATATGAGCGCAGAGCCCATAAATATTTCATTTTATTTTGAATGGGAAAACGAACGGCCGATGGTATGGTTGGATGTGTCTGTAGGTGTTTATACAAGGTGCACACACATGAAGAAATACACACGCGGTCGTAGTACACTAAATCAGCGTTACTTTATTAAGTATTACCTTTAGTTAACAGATACTTAATCAAAAGGTGCACGCAGTACGCCACTAATTTGACTTTGGCCCCCATAAATATTCGGTTGGCCTGTATATATGCGCGCCCGTGGTCCATGGTGCGGCGGTATACGTTCGAAAATACCGGGCGGTTCTGGACAGACGGACGGACGGACGGATGGACGCACACGAACTACAGCCAAAACACCGGCCAATGGCATTACGCCGATAAAATACTCCTGTAATTAAATGCGAGAGAGGCACATCCATCTAACGCCTATACGAGCACTATGTCGACGATACCCACATTTTATGGACCTGCTTTTGTTTCAGAAAATACTTAACATTTTTTCTTTATTTCGAGGGTTTCCTTATAATCCAGATTTATTTCATTTTTCAAAATATCAAAAAGTAAAAATACTTTCATCTCTGACCACGAACCATTTTCTATAATATTGTCTACTCCTTTGCTACCTTTCTCCTGTCTTGAACTACCTGTAAATTGGGGAGAATCACCTGTAGATCGGACATGGAAAGTCGACCCTAGTCTTGCTCAATTCTCGTTATCCTTCTCGTTATTGTAGGTAGGGATGTGGAAACAGTGGCAAAGCATCACGAGATGGTGTGGGCTCGCGGTTCGGTAAACACTAAACACTCGTTAGCGCATAGATTGAAACGCAATCTGTATTCGGTGGTGGCTACTGTCGGTGAACGTGCTCTGGGGAAGGTAGAGGTGGATATGTCCGTGGAAAGGGGTTGCTAGTAGTGTACAGAGAAGGGTAGTTCTGAAGCGAAGTGCCTGAGGCCTCTCACTAATTGATTCGTGCCCCAGCTTCAATGGCCATCTCTCCCACCGACACGAAAACACCATAGATTGTTTCTACACCCGTTAAGCGACCAGCTACTGGACTTTCTACTATCCCCCCATCACTGATTCCCTTTCTTCCCTTTATCCTATAAATCCCCTTTCTTCTGTTTTACATCTTCAAACATTACGGTCGTAAATTCATCAGTCTCAATATCAATCCACCTTCTTCTTTTTAGCTTGACATTTTTTGTCGTCCTTTCCCTCCTCTTCTTCAACTTAATCATCTTAGTTGTCTTCACTCCCTCGGGACCTAAGTCCTCTGCGTCATCTTCGTAATCCTCGTCATCATCTTCCTCTTCCTGCTCCTCCTCTTCATCAACTTAATCTTCTTTATCTTACATAACTCTCATACTTCCTCTTCCTCATCCTCTTTCTTTTCTCTTTTTCGTCAACTTCCTCCAGCTTGTCAACTTAATCATCACCTTTGGCCTCTTCTTCTTCGTCCTCTTCATCTTAATCATCTTCGTTGTCTTCACTCCCTCTGGACCTAAGTCCTCTTCCACACCTTCATCATCTTCGTCCTCTTGATCGTCCTCTTTACCTTTCTTCCTTTTCTCGTTTTTGTCATCTTCCTCCAGCTTGTCAACTTAATAATCTACGTCATCATTCCCCCTTCATCAACTTTGGCCTCTTCCTTCTATTCCTTCTCTTCCTCTCCGTCCTCTCCTTCATCTTCTTTCTTTTATCTTTTTCATCATCATCTTTAACATCTTCTGCCTATTTTTCCTCTTCATCATCTTCCTCCATTTCGTCATCTGATCCTTAAATTCTGACCTGATAACTAAATCCCTTTCTATCTTTCTTCCTTTGACTTTTCCCAAGTCCATCCTTCCAACGTTGCTCGAATTTCTTCCATATCAATTGAGTCAACTAATTCTCTGCATAGATGATACAAATTGGATAATGGAAATTATCCACTTTGCACTCAACTACCCATTCTCAGCCATCTTACTCACCGACACAAATACACCTCTCTAATCCAAGGGTAATGAAGTCGTAAAATAATTTCGGGATAGTTTGGTCTGCAGTGGAGTCATAATTACTCGTGGGTCAAACGACGTGAAGTTTACTAGCGCTTATCGAGTTAAGCTATTCGGGCGACGGCAAAAATGTCGAGTTTCGCGTCTCGTTACCCCTAGTGGTTACCTACACTAACTCCCCTGTTATTCGTCGTTAATTGTACGGCCGCGGAGCCTTCGGCTGTATCGTTTGAGGATGGCAATCCTTTGTCCATCCTGTCTCCACTTTGCTTTTGCCCTGGCATTTTTCAGACTTACGTAATATCCTGTACCACCCTCTTGCCTCCGGTTCATAAAGAACCAATTCAAACAAGCTTACTCTCACGCAAGTCCAGCATTCCCCTCGCTACGAAAATTTTGACGAATGTTAGGAACTCAGATTATTTTATCACTCGAATCTGAACTCATTCTAAAATATAACATTAGTTAAAATGTATGTCTTTTCATCATCATTATTCTTCTTTCGTCATCTCGTCGTCATCTCGTCGTC
>JAUESI010000038.1:8895744-8907606 GCA_032275145.1 Synergus laeviventris | reverse complement strand
AAGAAGAAGAAGAAGAAGAAGTCGATGATTCTGAAGTCGTGTAAGACAAGGTAAGACAAGGTAAGACAAGCGGCGTCTCGGTCACTTGTCTTGGATATCAAGCCACCCCCTTCCCTCATTCCTCCCACCCATCAAACTCCTCGAGTTCCTCACTCCACTCATAGCGTGTTTATTTTTGCAATTTGCTTCCCAGCACAAGACCGACAATTAGATTTCGTGGCGTCGCGACTCGCGTTTTCGGCTACTGTATAAGTGAAGGGTCCGAAATGTTGACCCTTGATGGGTCAAAATGGGTTTATGGAAATGGAAGAGGTATATATGAGCTCATGGAGGCTTTTGATCGCTTTTGTTTGATGTTGTGGGTGCAAATAAAGGCGGGGATACAATGAGAAGGACCTCTGAAAAAGGACTCAGGTGCAGGGACCACCTACACCTGCCGTGGAGTAATTTATACCTTGTCTCCTTCCACCGATGAGACTGCAGGTGGAGATAGAGACCTGGGCTCTTGTGAGTTTTCGACTATAGACTATAGAGGTGTTTTGTATTCTTGCGATATGAGAAAGCTCTCTTGCTTTTCGGAATCTAAGATTAGAGGAAGAGGGATGTCCGCCGAATTTGTGTTCGTATATAATGTATATGGAAGTTATATTAGCTTAAAAAGCCAGGTGATAAGTGGAGGCGAGGCTACTTGGGTGAAGACCTAATTATTCACTGAGTGCTGGTAAATCGGGAGAGTGAAGTTAAGACACCTTCGTCGATCAATTTTATTGCATTGAAAGAGCATTTCCTTTTAAGTCTTTTTTTTATGACTGCGTTTATTTGAGTTCAAGGAAATTGTGTTTCACACTTTTCAAGATACATGACTCACACAGTCCCTATGAGATACTTATTTGTCGCTCATAGGTAGTGTTTTAAGTTCAAAGGGTATCTTTTTTTTTAATTTGATAGTTTTTGCAATGTGAGTTAATGTGTGTTAATTGTAATATAAAATCAATTAAAAATAATTCTACGTGAAATTAATGAAGATTGAATTTATCAAGAATTCAAGGCAATTTCATATCAACCTGAATTTAAAGAATTTTAATCGATTTTAAAAGATTTCTTTTGCACAGTTAACAAGATATCAAGATATTGCGAAGAATTTAAAAGAATTTAAAGGGAATTGTGGGGATTACAAAATTTAAAAAAAAATACAGTTTTAAATGCTTTAAAAAAATGCCATGATATTTCATGAGATTTTAAGCGAGTTTAAGGAATTTGAAGGACTTGAAATTTTGTAATTTCAAACAATTTGAAGAGATTTCGAAGGAACTTTAAAGGATTTAAAGAGATTTTACGAGAATTCAAATAATTTATAAATAATTTCAAATTAGGAAAATTTAAAGAAAATTTTACATTGTTGACTAAAAATAGGGTACTTTAAGGACGAAATCTGAAAAATAGGGGACATTGCTACATGAGGGACTGGTCTGTGAGGCCTGTAAAAAATTCAAAGAAATTTCATATAGAAATTCAAAGGGTTTCAAAGAATTTTGAGAGATTTCAAAAGATTTAAATAATTTTCAAAGGACTTACAAAAACACTCAATTTATTAATTGATTCTGCGTAACCTTTCACCAAAAGTGCCTTTCTAAGTTCATTCGCAATTATTTCAACCACATTTTCTTTCTCTCCTTCGCCGTTCGTAACGTCTTCCTCGAAACACCCGGGACAAACTTGATTCGTCAAAGTGACGATTAGTCGGTCACGGAACCGTCACGGGAAGTATGGACTCTTACAAATATTTGTTTCTTTATTTTCTATGGGTGTGAAGTGAAATTGCCTCCGCAACATGATCCTCATCTGCCTTCATTACCCTAATTAAAAGCTATATTAAATCCTGTATAGAAATTTACCTTTATTATTTTTTTATTTTACTCTAAATAATCATTCTTCAATTCTTAAATAACACATCTGAAATATTTATTTTATTAGATAGTATATTTTTAGTCCCTAGGAAGTAAAAAGTATACTTTTAGTTCCAATTCATAATCATGACGTACCTTTTACTCCCTAGGGAGTAAAATTGCAGTTTGCCATCTCGGGAGTGAAAAGCAGAACTTTAGGGGTAAAAAACAGATGAAATCATGCAGGTATTATAAAAAATTATCATCCATATCTTGTATTTTTTTAGTCCTTGACAAACATGCTGCATTTAATTAGTAATTTATTTGTGTTTTCCAGCTTGTAATAATTTTCTATTCTGATCATGATTTGAGATTCTTTATGAGAGCAAATGTTACTTTTCTTTGTGACATAATATATTTGAATGTCCTCGTGGGTATAAATGTATACAGCGATCTGCCTGCATGATGGACTGTTCTTACACGTAACGTAGCTGGTAACTGCCCTAGGTACCTATCTCGGAATTCATTACGCGAACGATATCAGCCAGCAGTACCGTACCCTGGGCCGAGAAAGGAAGAGGAATAGAGGGGGTGATTATAGTTAATGCGGGGCGATAATTCTTCTCCATAACTAATCAGCAATCGCAGTTCAGCGGGGGGGCGTTCAATGGCGAACACAAAAGTCGATTTCTTTACACCTCACATCAGTTACTAGCGATTCGATTCGCAGAATCTAAAATAACTTAAAACTTCGTAATTACCTCTCAGAATTAAATAAAAATGTATTTCAACCTTTCATTTAATTTCTTCTAAATTGGTTTTATAAAACATATATTTGCCTTTCGTTTAAATTGAAAATTCCTGAACAGCAATCTGTACAGGAAGATAATAGCTTTCTCAATTTCTGTTGACTTTTTATAGAATTTCAAAAGGGACTTAAATAGTAGTTGATTTGGAGAAGGGAGGGGACTTTTGATTGAAAGGGAGAGAGGCGTTTTGGTTGGTAAGGAACTAAGGGGTGGGAGTGGTGTTTCGTTCGAAATGAGAGATGACTTTTGGTTCAAAAGAGGAAGGGGCTTTTGGTTTGAAAGGGAAGAGATGTTTTGATTGGAAAGGGGAAGAAGTTTTAATGGGTTTCATTTAGAGAGGTGAGGGGCTGGGAATAGATGTAAAGAGGAGGGGCCTTCAGTTCAAAAAAGAAGAAACGTTTTGGTTGTCAAGGGGTTGTTTAGCTCTGGAAAGGGTGGGTAGCGTTGTGTGCAAGGGGGAAGAGGAGTTTTTACAGAAAAGTGGAGGGAATAGAGTTAGGTAAGAGAGGGAAATTTTAGTTGGCAAGGGACTAAGGGGAGGGAGTGTTTTTTGGTTGGAAAGGAGAGGTTGACTTTTGGATCAAAAGCGAAGAAGAATTTTGCTTAGAAAGAAGAGAAGGATTTTGGTTTGAAATGGGAGAGGTGTTTTATTTGGCAGGGGGAGAATAGTGTTGATTTGAAAGGGGAAGTGGTTTTGAAAGAAAAAGTGGGTTTTATTAAGACATGAGAGGGGCTGAGCTGGTTGCAGAGGGGAGCGGGATTTCAGTTCGAAAAGGAAAAACGTTTTGGTTATCAACTGGAGGCATTTTGGTTGGAAAGGGGGCTTTTATTTTGATAGGGGAGGGGATGCATTACTATTAGACTGAAAAGGGAAATAGACGTTAAACAGGGAGGGATGGGATTTATCTGGAACTTTGTACATGAAGATAATAGTTTTCTTAATTTCTACTATAGGCTTAAGTAGATTTTAATAAATAGAATAAAAAGTAGATTTTAAAGAACACATAGATCTTAAAAACCAGGATAAGTGGAAAAAACCTTCGTCCCCAAACTTACGGCGCAAGACCGAGCGGCGAAGACATTTTACACTTAATCCGTTAACCTAACAGAGCAGGAATGCAAACGAGAGGGGCGACGAAGAAGATGAATTTTGCGCATTCTTTCCTATTGGGTCCTACCCTCCCTCACTTCGCAATCTTCACGCGAACGCGAATATAAGGAGCCGTGCACGACTGAAAACCGTCAGTTGGTTTTGGGCTGGATATCTGCTCCTAACCTTCTCTGAGTACTCGCTCCCATTTGGAAATTTGCCGCAGACTGCCAATCATTTTTCCTCCCGTCTTCGTTATTCTAGGTATAGTTAGTCTACTTTCTCACTAGTTGTAAGCACTCTGTGCATCGTAATTGTAATTATAATTGCCGATCGTACCATGTACACCTTGTACCATGATATCCAGTACACCATCAAAACAAACCTGCAGTTGTCACTTCACTGTACTAAAAATCCAGGACAAAATCTCTTTGTAGTATAAGGTCTCTCGCCCACGAGGCAAACTTTTTATCTAGTTCCACGTTCTGCATGGAATCGCTTCACCCACGATACCAGGAATCGCTATCCGAACACTTCCCCCTGGAGGTAAGGCATCGGCGGCTCGTACCTTTCTGACTTGTATGTTGCTCATCATTGTAGGGGAAGAACAGCAAACGAAGACGCGACACCCGTCGTATGGCCACTTTCCGTGCCGAACCAGAACGTGACATCCCAGGATCTGCGCAGCATTCAATCAGCTGGTTACACCCGAATCTGACCACCGTTGTTCATTTTCATACTGCGATTCTGACTGACGTCACACTAAGCTCTCTCGCACCCTTACGCTACATTCCTTCAAATCACCTCAACATACATCCAGGATCATTTTTGAAGGTGATGAGACATTGACAGGAATTGGAGATGATGCAAGACGAAAGAGTGAATTGGTCTCTTTGTCTGATTTGATATGATGTTAAAGAACATCAGAGATCACAGGGCAGCTCGGTTTGAGGTGGAGGTACTAAATCAAGGCCCCGCATGCTTTGGATGGCGTCTAACAAATGAGCCAATGACAACCAGCCCCGGCACCGGCTATGTGCCTGCTCAGGAACAAAACGATAATATATTCCGGGCGCGCACACAGAGACAGATGCGGACGGATTCAGCAGACGCTAAATATAATCAGGCCCACGTAGAGACAGGGCCGTAACCTGGATTACATACTAAAATAAGTCCCACTCTTAAAACTAACTCTTTCATCCATTCATCCTTTCATCCCTTTAAAACGCTCTTAAATCACCAAAAGCGCTAGTAAACTTTTACAATTTGCATCTTTGTAACAAAGAATTCTATTTAAAAAATTCTCAATAATTCAATAAAAGTCTCAATACCACTGTATATATTTTAGCCCTTTTTCATTGCTTCAGAAGGATCAACATAAAGAGGCTTAATAATTCAATAGAAAAATTGTCAATAATTTAAAGACGTAGAGAAGAATATAAATAAGAATTGATTTTCAGATCCTCTAGAAAGAACTCAAGAATAAGGAGAAAGGGTTTCAAAAAAAGGAAGGGGCTAGCACGTCACAGAGGACTAATACCCCAGCGAACGCTAATGACGGCCAATAATTTAAAATATGAATTTCTATAAATCACCGGCAATCGTTAATTTCTCGGAATGTCGGATCGGTCCATCCGCCGGTCCATCACTGCGTGCAGCGCCCGCCTTTGAAATCGGGACGCGGGCGAAGTGGACGGCGCCGCGGTCATTTGTGCCAGGCTAGATTAATTGGATTAATTAGGCATTACCGAGGACCCCGGGGGCACGCCGATGCATTAGTCGGGTCGGGGACCAAAGGATACCAAACGTCTTCCTAGCAACGGCGATCGTAATCGAACTTTCTGGAAATTTAGAACCCTGCTTTGAAATTTTTAAAACTGCTTTTAAAATCCTTTCAAATAACCGTAATAATTTGTTTTAAATGTTATTAAAACTTTATAAATATTTATTATTAACAATCTGGTGTCGGCTCAAGGTTTTGATCATTCGAAAACACCAATGCAATTTCCACCTAATGATTTCATTTGAGCAACGAAACTGATAGTTCAATTTGATTGCAGGTGAAGTGGGTGGTTTAATGTTTAATGTTGAATATTTCTGCTTTCTGGTGCACTAGGCTGATGAGTCATCTAATTTATTCTGTCATAAGAAGCAGTCGCACGCTTCGTTGAGGACTTGGTCCAGCGGCAATATAGCAGTTCTTCGAGTCATAGACATGCTAGAGATGATAGCCAAGTACCGGTCTCCACCCACCTATAAGAACGTAACGACTCGAGTCGGAAACGCGAGAAGCCAACCGGCATATCCATCTGCATCTTAGTGCTCTCTGCTCTGTGTACATACGCAGCATGCGTGGATATATTGAGACATGCTCCAACGCATTCTAATTATCATGTGCATAATGGTGGACGGTCGCCAAGCTTCAGAAATACATCAGTGCAGACTGCTATAGATAGGTACCATGTAGATTCCACGACCAAAGTGAAGCGTTGGGCTTGGACACGCTGGCCAAAGAGCATGATCACAGCCTCTTCAAAGAGAGGCATATATTATATTGGGCAACATTGTTATACATACTTGCTAAGTTCATGGCAGAGCAATCACCAGTGATTGAGCACCTCACTTGCAATGACAAACCCTACAATTCCTTTCATTCCTTTCTATCATGTAAATCTATCAAGCATATGGTAAATATTTCATGTTTACAAGCTGCCTTCCGGTTCCAAAATATCGAACATCTTCAGATTTATGAAAATTTTTATAAACAGACATCTTCTTTATTGGATTCAAGTGCTTTTTTCTCTCATATATCACCGGGCATTTTTCAACGATGGACAAAGGTTCTGGACTGAATAGCGTGCACTCAAAATCGCTATTGGTCGCGAAAAAGGCCTCGCTTTCGCGTCTCATTTCTCTCAGGGCCCAATCTTCAATCTTCGAGTCCCAGCACCGACCATCGGTCCAGCCAGTTGATAGATGTGGAAATAATTATAGGCGAACGTTCGCGCAACAAGAGTAAAAACCATGTCAAATTTTTGGCGGTAATGACTTTTAGCCATGCAACACAAAAAGCAAGCGAGGCAAGCTTTGAATGACCGAAGTCGTTGTCGTCGGCTTGGTTCGACGAAGCACCATGAACTGGAGAGAGGGTCAAGGCAACCCTTTCAGATTCACGACCGCTTGAATAATCAGACTCTGCGCTCAAAATATCATTCTCTAATGTCTCGCATTTGACATATATCTTCTCATAAACTTATTTAATGACAAAACAAATAATACACAATAGCAATTCGCACGCTACAGCACGCGGGAAAGAATTGCCTTGACTATTAATAATATTCAAATACAAGAATGATACTAAATTACATGATTCCAATTTGAAAAAAAAAACAATTTTTAATGTTTTCTACTGAACTGAAAATATTAAAAATTGGCTAATGTGAATGTATCCGAAGAAATAGAAAGAAATCAGATTTCGGTAGTGATGCTCTTGAAGGAAGAATACATCTTAAACACAGCGATGAAATTCTGTCTGATTACCCGGACGCAGAAGCTAATACCTTTAGAGTCTCTTTGGCTCATAGCCGGTGGTCGTGTAATTCTGTAATTCCCGCGGAAAATGTTAATATCGAGTTTCGTATCGAGTGTTCAGCCTTGACGATAAAGAATCAGTCGGATATCTTGTTTCTTTAATAAACGGAAACGGTACATAATCTTATTATTTGTTCCTACGAGAAAGAGCGAACAACCCTCTTCTAATCCTGGTCGCAAAAGAATCGCGGGAGGTCGGTTAAAGATGAGGAGGAAAAAAAGAGTGGGGGAGGGGTAAAGTAGTAGAGTAGAATGGAAGGAATATTTAAGAAGGTATTAAGCTTTCCTCTCTATCCGGACTCCAACGCGGTGTGTGGGACGAGGATCGAGAGGAATAAGAGAAGAAGGAGCCTTAAAAAGATAGAAAAAAACAAACGAAGAGGTATTAACGTTGTACTTTATTCGCGAGTACCCGATGAGTTTTGAAATATGGAAAATGGCTCGGGAATATTTTATAACGCCCGAGAAGAAGCGGAACGATTATTCGAAAGACATCGCTTTTGGTCGTCTCTCTTCTTTTGCCATAAGCTAGACGCTGGATATCCTGAGAATCGATTTTAAGCTTCGACAAGATATGCTCCTCCATAAGATTTCAGAGAGGAAAGTTTCGAAAGGGCTTGAATTATAAGCCAGCACTAATTTTGAGATCGGTCCTCCCGCTGCGAGATTCTTATATTGAAAATGAACGAAAGCAATGTGACTCTTCCTTTCCTTCTCTTCCTGGTGTTGCTTTCCTTCTTCGACCTCCGTGAATGAGAATCTGCGGTTCGTGCAAGGAGTCAGGTGTTGCCTAAGAACGAGGATGAGAGAAACACATTAACAGGTGCTATCCTCGTGGTAATACTCGATATATCTTTGCCACGGTCCTCGTGCGAACCTGGAAGACGATGGAGAGGATGCAAGAAGATGGAATCTCGTAAATCATGAATATGAACTTTGCCAACAAGTATTGACGTTCGAAATACAAGGATTTTAATTGAATTCAAAGGACCTTAAGAGATTTTTAATATTTTGAAGGGTTTCAAAGATTTCGAAGGGGTGCAGTGGATTAAAAAAAAATCTAAATTAGTTTCAAGAGATTTTTTTGAATTACAAAAATATAATAGGATTCTTAACTTTAAGGGATTTTATTACTATGAAGTCAAAATATTTTTTAAGAGCTATTAAGCAATTTGAAGACAATGTAAAGATTTTAAAATAATTAATTCTTTCAAATGTTTCAAGAAATTTTAAGACATTTAAAAAAAAAGTTACTAGTTACAGTTGCTAAATAAAGGTTAGTGCAACAATCGTAACTAAGTTACCCTAAAAGTTACAAATAATGTAACTTTTTAGTAACTGAGCTGCTTGTAAAAAGATACTACCTAGTACCTAACACTGGTTCTAAAAAATTTTCAATGGTATTAAAAGGCTTAAAAACAAAATAGTACTCATCCAATCTGTTTTTTTCCTAAAAAAATCAATTTCCCCTAAATACATCCCTATCTTAGAAAATGCATACATACAAAGATAACCATGAATTCCACCTATTGAATTGGAATGCTAAACGTCTCCTAGACCTTTTTCCCAGGAGAAATAAGTTCGCGGATTACGGGAGCGGCTATTGGTTGGCATCGTTCGATCCCCTTTCAGCGGAATGCGGAGCACCGGTGAGGTCGGATCGTGTAGGGATCGGTTTTAACGATTACAAATTGGGCGGGCGATTGGGACCTATTCCCGGATTAATAGTGCGATAAATAATCGAAAGCTGATTATCGCAACGAGCGGCGAGCAGTGGATCCACCCTGCCAAGAAGAAGGTGGAAGCAAAAGGAACAAAGGGACCAAACTAAGAACGGGAGAAAGACAAGAACGGAGGACACAAACCATGTCCTCCAGCTACTTGCTAACCAAGAACGGGCTTTTAAGTTATCCATAATTCCATATAGGAGATGCACACCCATAAATGTGCTTGCAACAAACATATTACATGCATTAATTTGTTAGCTTGACAAAGAAGGCGATTCGTAATTCTCGAGAGAAGGAGATACATCGAGGGAGTATAAAAGAAGGACTAAATGAGAAAAAAGGCTAAAGAGTTGTAGCTCTTATGGATTGGTAATTGTTCTACTCATAAAATCAAAAGTTAGTAGTGGTAGTAGTTAGTAGACATCATGTCTAATACCTGCTAACCTATGCAGTTCTCCGTAATTATAAACTTAGATTCCAGTAAATATCCAACGCACTCAAGTCTCTGGGAAGGATTTATGGGATCAACTGTAGGTGTATTTGTAGATACACATGGATCTTACTTTGAGCACGTGAGATTTTTCGAGGGCTCGAAGCCAAGCCGTTATCGCTCGGGAGGACATCCGGTGCGAAATGGTCGGTGTTGAGACTCGAGTCAAACATAAACGCTTCGTCAAACATAAACTCTGACATGCACTCTTCTATTTGATTAGGATTCTGTTTGGTCGTGTTGAACCACCGAACAAAGTGTTTGACAAAGTGTGAAAAATCGGAAATCTAACAGATCGATGAGAGCTTATCTGTCGGAGAATTTGAGATTTGTTTGGAGAGAGGAAGAATTTTTAATTTCGGGGCTCCTGACGCCCACGCCTATAGGTTTAAAAAATTATTTTTTTCCAAGCTATTACGCAGTGACAGATGTATACCATTTAAATATAAATTCTAGGTCAACGTTCCTTGAATTGAATTGTAGAGAATTATGGATATGGGGATAACAATGTGTGCAATTGTATGTAAGACAACATGGCAGGCGTATCTTGTCTGAATTGTCATCCGTTTCGTGTGAATAGGAGCGATTGTTCGTCCGGACAACGAAATGTCCCATTCTTGCGTTGAACAGTGCTTGATGTCCATAACTTGTACATCATCGGGATTGAAACATTTCCTTATTATTACCGCTGTCTCGGATGGATTAATTTCTCAGTGTTATAAATAGCCTCTCGCGAACCTCTCGAATGGTTCCGTTACATGAAACTTCACTCAGGTCCCCCCCAATCTCGAGAGGGACTCGTCTTTGTTTAAATTGGACTCGCTATCATCCCTTTTTGGACTCTCCTGCCTCTGACATGTCACAAAATACTTTATCGATTCTGTATTCCACATTATTACTGTCAATCCTATTGTTTAGTTATTAAATTATTGATTAACGGTAATATCACACACTAATGCTCTACATTAAATTATTCAAAAGAAGAAAACTTTTGTATCTCTCAAACAGCTCGTGTGGTCCACAATATCGATTTTTTTTACGATATCAGAAAGAAAAATAACCGATGAGATTAAATTTGACTCATCTGACAGAAATGAATCGAAGGACAAGATCAAGAAAGAGTTCCAAGCTCTACTGAAAGCGGGTCCATCTTTCACTTTTGACTCTTTCCACTTTTGATTCAGAGTAATTGATTCGTGACACATTAGATGGAACATACGAAGCCTTAAGAAGCGAGGGTCAGACTGACCGACCAAATCATATTCATTGGCCCATTCATCTAGAAAGATTTGTGCTACAAGCTATATTTTATTTGTTCCTATCTGTGTGCATTTAAATAGATTCGTATTATAGGAGCTCATACATACAAAAACTTGAAAATAGAGACTTTCTAGCTCGCTTTCAAGTCTGTGAAAAGAAAGGAGGGAAGGAGCTTTGACGAGTGTGTAGGGGCCTTAATGGGTCGACCGTGAACACCAGGAGCCAGGAATGTTGATCTACGAGTTCGAATTCTTCCAGACTTGGCCCTCTCGGTAAACCCCAACATTCTAATCCTAATAAATAAATATTATTAATATCCTGCTACCAGATCTGAATACCCAACTGTGATTGGATCCCATATGATACGTTCAGCTTTGAACCTCTGCGATACTTACTCGATTTCCTGGCAAACGGAATTTCTACGAAATCAAATACTTGAGTCAGTTTATTTGCATAAAAAAAATGATTTACAGTTTCCAATTTTTAGAATCGTGGATGTGAGACAATATGGGATAATGGCATGGGTGATAGGTATAATTGATAATGCGCGTAATGAGGATAATAGTAATATAGAGACTGTGATGTGTTTAATTGCTATTCGCAGTGAGCTAATGGCACGTTTGAAATATCAGCAACGATAACCTTGAAATCAAAGCAAAAGCATTTTGCATGGCATCAATGGTTACCGGATGCGAATGAATGGAGTCGGTGCTTTTGACGTGAGTATACGCGTACGAGCTCGAATCATTGGCAGACGAGCGCATACAAAGAACTTTCTTACAAATGGCTTATTCTTTTGCGCCGACCTTGGTACTTGCTCATAACGATGGAGATCCATCAACTCGTCACCAAAACGAATCGAAGCAGCACTGACGATTTTTCTGATTTTCGACTCCCCCATAGGTATCAAGATATCAAACATACAATGTAACTTATAATGTCACTTATAAATCAATACAAATTGTTCTCCCACATCTCTGAATACAGGTCCAACGAACTGACTTCAAAA
>JAUESI010000038.1:8882062-8895644 GCA_032275145.1 Synergus laeviventris | reverse complement strand
TTATAATGTCACTTATAAATCAATACAAATTGTTCTCCCACATCTCTGAATACAGGTCCAACGAACTGACTTCAAAAAATCTTGAAAACCTTCTGAAATTACTGAAAACTCCATAAAGAATGATTCAAGATTTTTGAAATCTTAAAAAAAACCGGTTTGCCTTTTGAAACTCCTTAAAATAAATTCCTTGAAATAAATTCCTAAAAATTCCATGAAATATGTAGGCTACTCTCAAAACTCCGAGAAGTTCCCGCAAAATTCATTAAAATTCATTTAAAATCCGTGAAAACTATAATATTAAAACCACTGAAAGCTTCTTAAAATATTTTTTGATTACTCTCTCTCAATCTGAATTAATTAACTTTTACTAATTATTAGTAGTTTCTTACTAATTCAAATGGTGCGAAGTCGTTTAATATTAATTTGCAAAAAGTTACTAATTCCATTAGTATAAGAAGGATAAACTAAATGAATTGGTAACTCCTTACTAAAGGAATTGGTAACACTATTTAATGAAATATCTTAAAAATTTGCAGATCCCTTAAAATTTTGCAAAACCTTTTAGAAGTCTTAACAATCTTTGAAAATCTTATGAAATGAATGAATATGAATGATTTACGCCATAAGAATCTTTGAAAATCTCATAGAATGTTTTTAAATTACTCGAAAACCCTTATATTCCATGAAAAAATGTTTAAATCTCTAAAAATTTCACAAAATGTTTTGAAAGTCATAAAAATATTTTAATATCCGTTAATAAAATTGCATGAAAAACTTTTAAATTCGTCCAAATACTCAAAATCCATTAAAATCGCATAGAATAACTGAAAATACTTTATAATGCTAATTAGATTGTGAATAATCTAATTAGTAAGTAAAACTACTAAATACAGGTAAGTTATTTTTACTAATTCAATTTGATAATAGGTGACTTACTATTTCATTTAGTAAAAAGTGGAGAAATGACTAATTTAGTAGTCAAATGTAAGGCTACTAATTTACTTAAGACAAATTCTTATTAATTCAGATTGAGAGAGCACATCTATGATTTCAGCTGTTTATCATACTTTTATCAAATGGAGCTAAAGTTTTACTTTTCACGCCCTTAGAATACCAGCATTTTCAGTGATTGATTGATTAATAAATAAATAACAAATTGCCGATATACGTATCCTCGAAGTGTCCTTTGCATTTCGAAACACGTGGATCATTTTATTGGTTTGGCGATGGAACTGTAATCAATATAATAGACTAAAAAGTTCATTCTTGCTAATTCAATTGAGTAATAGGTAACTTACTATTTCATTTAACAAAAAGTGAAAAAATTAACAATTCAGTAGTTAAATATGATGCTACTTATTCAATTTTCTCAATTTGTGGTTGCCACAACCAGGATTTTGATGGACTTATTATTAGACTTACACTCGGATCCCGATATAGTGCTGCTCGGTTTAAAAGGTTCCCAGAATTCTCACGACTCGATATAGTTGATACGGGGAAATGAGAGGCAAAGAAAGAGGAGTCGCGAGCACGACAGTACCGTAGCTACAGAGTAAGCAGTACCCTAAGCGGATAATTTCTTTAGTTTGCTTTTAGTGCGAAAAGCAACCAATTAGACGTAACCATTCAAAAGCGACCAACTAATCAATGGTGCCACGCATACATTCGTCCCTGTAGACCTTGAAGTTGTTTACGGTTCGTAGAGTTCGTAGAGTTATTGTGATGACCAACCGAGGCGGCCACTATAATATCGCGACCCAAGTGTATTTCGATAGGAGTTTATCTGATCAAATTGATGAAGCAAGAAGTCATCTTCTGGTTTCTCAGAGTGCAAATAATTTATAGGCCAATTATTCATCGCTCAAATATAACATATGTACCAATCTGATTTCAATCTATAAAAATGTGAACAAGAACAGATATTTTAGTACTTATTTGTCTAATATGCAGTACTTTAGTGGGATCTTATTCCGGATCTTATTGGGATTCTATATTCTTCCAGAATGTCAAGTATATCTTAAACTAGTTAAAAACACGATTGTTTCGAATTCACTTGGGGGATTCCTTAAATCCTTTATCAGCGTGGTTTCCAGCGTGAGAACGTATCGCAGCGTGTAGGGTATTCTATGTGCAAGGTTCTCTCTCGACGGGATCTCTGATTTATCTAGTGAGTTAGCCAGGACGTCATCCCCCTTGCGGGTCTGCTTGCCTCCCACAGGTCTTCCTTCCTACTTCAACTTCGATAGCCCCACGATAGTTCTCTCCCATACTGGCTCCCATCGCCAGGAAAGGGGATGGTTTATCTTCGATTACGAAACGTCTTGGCGTTGGTTTCTTGGCTCAGGATTTATGGCGAGCGATTTGTCGGTACCACCAGATTAGAATTAGTTTGCAGAGTCTCGGCGACCAGCGTTGTTTGGCACCAGGAATCGATATCAGAGTCCAAGATTCGTAATGTATCGAGTCACTCAAGTTCACTTTATCTTTCATCTTTATAGTTTGTATAGAAATGGAGAGAAGATAAGGTCTTTTATAAAACAACAAAAATGCAGAGAAGATTCCTCAATTGCTTTTACAAAGAAGAATAATTTTGTCATTTCCAGAAAATGGGATGCAAGTTGAAAGCCCTTCTCGGACTTTCGTATTTCGCACCCTTGTAGGGGGTGATATTAATATCTCTAATCATTCACCAACCCCTTTCGTACCCTTATCAAGGGATGCCATAGGCGTTGCTTGATACGTGTTATTCAGATTTATCCCATTTGCCTTCGGGTCCGGATTCATCCGTAGAACAAACCAAGTACATGCCACGATAAAACGCGCTCGTCTCGCAAGACAGATTAATGTGAAATTCTGAAAGCGGCGGAAATAGGCTAGCCATAATTATTTATCACGTCCACCCTACAACTTGAAAATCTCAAAATTATTCATAAAAAACTGATGTTACTACCTTTAACCCCCCCCCCCAAAATAGTTCCAAATAAACGCCCCCTTCCTTTTTTGACAAAAATTTCTCTGAATCTTGAACCTTCCAACCTAAATTCCTCTTTCCAAATAAAGTCTATTTAAATGAAAAATGTACAAATATGCGGTTTGAAGATTAACACGAGAGCTAAAAATGACTATTTAAATAGATGGATATTGTCAGTTGGAGATCCCTGCAAATCGAGTATCTCAAAATATCACATATTCTATCAGATTTAACTCCGAAGTTCTGATTATCCCGTAACGAATTTTGAATTGTAGCAACAAAGAAATCATCTTCTTTGAGATTGTCCTCAATAATTTCAAAAGCACAATTTGAAATCGTCCTTTCTTTTAAACAAAGGTGTCAAAAATGATAAAGAAAAGATTTAAGGCATTAGAATCAAAGCGGTTAGAATTGAAGATATGACTCACAAAAGATGGAATGTCTTGCAAGAAAAGAAACGTGAAATGGACACTTCGTTGACAAGAGTTCGGATGATGCCCAAAAGCGTCATCGCTTGATAATTAATGACCATAGTGAATATTCTCTAGCAATTTATCAGCAGGTTTCTTTCGTGAACATTAATGATGTGTAGTTTTCCTCACGCGACAGGTCAGATAAGGTCGCAACTGAATAAGGAAGATGTGGACCATTTAGGCCATTTAGGACTTTGAGATCCAGCTTGGGGCATTTAGTCCTCTCTGGCACCTCGACCAGTCACGAAGGGGTAAAGCTCGTTCCGGTTATTAATGAGGATGCTGATAGGAAGTGTCCGTCTCTCGACGAAGAATCGCCTTCCAGAGGAAGGCTGTCACGTATTCGCCTTCTATTTCCCTTAGCTAACGCTCTCTATATGCAAATATGTCGACCAGTCATCCCCCTGTGTTCTTGTGAGCCGGATTACACGTGTATGTGTATTTTCACGTAGAAATATATATGTATATAGATATATAAGTTTCATACATGTATGAGCTGCTTTACTGAGGCTCGTTATAAATAGCGACTTTGATATCCAGTCGCGCCTTGACGGGGGATGATTCCACCCCTGTCATCTCGCGAAAACCCGAAGGTCCAAAAATCAAAGGGTTAACGACGTATGCTCTCGTTTACAGATGCTCTTTTGCGAAACCCGCTCGTCTTTCATGACGAGCCTTATGGATAACGTTGACGACGCTTTTTCGGTTTATTGTGGCGATATCAAACTCACCCGAGGCAAATTAGTCCTCAAATATTGAGGAAAAAAATCAATGTTCACCAAAGAGACAACCAACTCGAATAATAATAATAATAATAATAAAATAGCAGTAAAGCAATACAAATTTGATTATGAATTTTAACTAAAACCAGTGATTGAATATAAATCAGATTCTTAGATTGTTTGGCAAATCTCAGTTTTTTACGTTCATTGATTATTATAACCAACAATCCTTAAATCCTAAGGAAAAACGAATCCAACCAGATTAAGAAATTTGGGAATTTTCAAGTAGTAACGTCATTATTAGCAAACTCTAAAATGTTGTGTCGTCATAATAAAATATTTCACAAGCCAAAGGAGTAGCGAACTAAACTAAAAAGAAGGTGGGAAATTTCATATTACACACATAAATATTTTAATTTCCAAAAAGGTCGAAATTTTGCCTGCTAAGCAGTAGACAAATTCACTGGAAAAGCCCAAAAAAAACCCTTAAATTTCAATTTTATTCCATTAGGACTTCTCAGGACATACTTCCTGTTACATATGTATAAATTAGCTGTGAATTCGGTCTTGGGTGTTTCATTTAACTTTTTTTAAAATATTTTTTGAGCTCTAATACCAACGTTCTACTCAATTTCCAAGTTGTGTGGATCTCGTTACTACACTGAAAGACAGTTGTAGATAAATTGATTTAATTTATAAGATTTATTTGCACAAATAATATCTGAAAACTTGCACAAAGATTTTTCAGAATATTGCATTTTAAACGACTTCATGAAAAAATTGATTGGTAGTTAGCCAATCTCATTGAAATTCTATTTCAAAGAATTGGAATCTTTTGAAATAAATTTTACGTCTTTCGAGCTGCAAGTTTATTTCACATAGATACAAATTCCTTTCAAAAATTTCCATAAGAATTGTTTCCAAGATGCACCACGTGGAGGTAACCAATCTTGCATCTCTAAAAAAGAATAACCTTCGAGAACTTATATAGTCGAAAAATCAATTTTTGAGATATTGGTTGTGCAAATTATCATGTACCTACAAATTTTCTCAATTTATCTACAACGGTCTTTAAGATATGGTGGCAACAAAACACACACACACACACACACATCTGAACAATTGATTAGGCATTTATCAACTGAAGAAAGTTTAATCAAACTATTTTTTTAATAGTATAAAATATAACGACTAAAAAGCTTCTACTATGAGGAAGAAAAATTATAGAAAAAAAAGCAAATGCAGGACTTCGGTGAATTTTGACACCGTGACCGAAAAAGCTCCTGAAGAAGGTGACATTCTCAAGGGTCATTAATCGGGATAAAAAGAAGGATGGTCGGCGGTTTATTACAATGTATGACAATTGGAATTTTGAACTCGACAGTTGGAACGATTTTCGGTTTCTTTGTCGGAGGACAGGTAAGTACACATGCGTGCACACATTTGCAATATATATGTATGTATGTATAGCGGGCGAGGTTCATGCGGCACGCATCCACAATGCAACGGTGAGACAACATGTCGAGGATCGACAAGCAGTAACCTGTTAGCTGTTACCTGTACCTTTTACCTGTTGTTTCTGTTTGTGGAGGGCGACAGGTGCGTCCTCCGCCACCCAGCTGCCGGCTTCGTTCCGATATCACTCGTACCTGTATTTCCGCCAACGGACAATCGTCTCTTCGGCTTCGAGTGGGCATTTACCATATATATGCGTGCAGGTATCGACCTATCGATTATCTTTTCTGTCGTTATCCCACAGAAGGAAACAACACAAACCGCATCTGAAAACCAATTCATTTGTAGCTTCACCTATGTTTCCCAATGTTGCCTGGTGTCTCTTTCTACTCGATTTATGGTCCTTAATTCCATTCCCATTAAAGTTGCTGCTTTCCATTCGAATTTGCATTCTATTGTTTTATTAAGAACTGTTCACATTACTAGATGACATTTGGAATCCAGGAAATGATTACGTTGGTATAAAAAATCGTCGGATTGAAGATTACTCAAGAGTATTCAAAAGTATTGAAAAATGTTGCACTTTGAATGCGGCATCTCGTAAATGCTAATGCTTTTCAATTTGACGTTTTTTGCATGTTTCAGTTTGACATTTATGCTGACGATGATCATTATGCGGAATTCTATAGTTTTCATAGTTTATTTAACAGATGTTCGAAGATTTCCATGAGATTTCGAAAGATTATAAAGATTTTCAAGGTATTCGATGAGATTTTTGTCGAATTTTAAAGTTTGTCGTGGAATTTAAAAAAATGTTAAGAGTTTTATGAATTCCAAGAGATTTCAACGAATTTTAATCAAGCTGTCACACCTAAAATGAAAGGGCCTTCATTTTCAAAAATTGATATTTTTTTTACTTGATCTGTAAGTTATTTTTTCATTTTTGTTGAAATGGAAGTAACAGAATACTTTATTGCAATAAAAAATTTTGATAGGCAATTCTGTCTTTTTTTGATTAAGAAATAACAAATTACAGATATAATTGTTTCAAAGTGTCCTTTTCATATAGAAAATATGATGCTACTTATTTAATTAGTCAAATTCATACTCTAAGTTGGAAATATAATAATAATAATAATAATCTTTAGATTACTCCCTAGCAGGTTCAAGTTCTTTCGGTTTGAGTTTCTGAAACAACTTAGGAACTCAGTTAAAAGTCAATACTACACACTGAAAAAACTCTATGGTTATAACAACCACAGAAATAGTAAAATATGGTACAACTACTCATTCGTGGTTGCCACAACCAGGATTTTGATTGACAGAACCACACGTGGCCACAACTATTTCATAATAATTGCCACGCGTGTTTCTGTCAATCAAAATCCTGGTTATTGTGGCATGCACAAATGAGTAGTTGTACTATACTTTACTATTTCTGTGGTTGTCACAACCATAGAAATTTTTTAGATTCTCTCTTTACATTCTCATCAGAGAATAGATTAGATTTGTGTAAAATTTTACCCATTGGATTGGCCTTTGGTATACCCTTATACTATCCTAAAATCAAGATCAAGTTCGTTAGCCAGCCTTTGGAAAAGGTAAGGCAATGTATATTCCTATTGCGAGGTCTGCGAATTAAGTATTTGTTTATCTTTATTAATGAGAAAAAAAATTAAAAAAGATTAATTAGACTTATTTCGATAGGTATATAGTGTCTTTATGTGATTAAATAATGTCACAGTTGACTGAAAGTTTATTTCAAAAAATTTATGAAGCAAGAAGTCATCCATGTTTAATCAATTTTTTCTGGTTCAAATACACATTTTTCAAAGTGTAAATAATAATTTATACGTGATATTCATCGCTCAAACATACGCACCGACGAATTAAATGTTTATGCTCGAGTTATAATTTTAAAAACGACTATAATTTAAAAAAACTTGTTTGCACAGATTCATAAAATATTCTAATAAAAATCTGAAAATTTAAAGAGAGCAAATAGGCTTAATGATAAACATGTAATTATCTCTTTTACTAAAGGAAACCGTGCAGCGTTTTATACCGCATAAAACATAGTGGGCTTTCATTAAATACTTTTTCCTATTACAAATATACGGGGAATATATAATTATAAGTGAGCGAAAACGAAAATCAGATTCAATTTTTTTTCAAGTGAGAACTCATCCACAACTGATGGTAATATGTACATTTTAATATTAACTGTACTAAATACTTGTAGGGTAATTTTGCTTCTCTCGAAGTTGCAGGCTTTATCAATCTGATGAATATTGAATTCATATTTATCTTTATAATATCCTAAATATCAATTTTTCAATCAGGATATAAGAATATCTTAGTATATCCGTAAAACATGACAAATATTCCACTATGCATTTTTTTTATATCCATACAATATCTTAAATATCCTAATATCCTGTCAGGATATCCTTGATTATTCTTAAAATGTCCTCGGGCAATCTTCACAATATCATAAATATCCAAATATGCAACCAGGGTATCCTTAAAACATCACAAATATCCAATAAGGATATCTTTAGGATATTCTTGAAATATATTTAGAATATTTAAAGGATATCTTTAAAATATCCTTAATAACCTTACGATATCCTTGAAATATCTGAAAGTGCACTTGGGGCGAATAATCAAATTGAAGATATGCTTACATCATCCTAAATACCATCATATGTAAGCATGAAGTCCTTGGAATAATATCCCAAGGACATATATTAAATGACTCGATAATGACATTCGCGATAAAACGTTTTGATCGAGATTGGTGTCCTATCGAGACTGCTTACTGTTGTTTATCAGAAGAACTTTAAGGAACATGAATTATCGATCTTTAATGATTCCGTAGGAGCGCCGCCGGGGAATCCGCGCTAGGCATTCCGGACAATAAATCTCAGGTCGTAAGCATACGGCTGGACAAAGGAGGATGGCGGAATGGACGTGGCAACGTTACGACAAAGGGGCTAAGTGGTAATTATTTATGCGTTATACTGCGAGTAGTGTAGGCTCGGCTGGAATTAGACCAGTCTTAAATCAGTATAGACCTGGAGACTGGAGACCCGAGATTGGAGTCTGGACTCTCGAGGATGCTCCCTTTCTGGACCCAAAACTCTTCCCCCGCAAAACCTTCCTCTCGTCATTGACAACTCGACCTACACCCAACACCTACACCAAAATCGAGAGAGAAACGGCACACCCCGTCTGGAGTACTCTGACCTAATTGTGACTTATAGCCTCTCTAATAGGTCCTCCCTATTCGCACCTGAATCCCAAAATGTTGGACAAACAAACTGAAACAGAGTGGAAAGAGTGGAATAATAAGAGTATGAAAAAAGTCCGAATGAAGTCTATACAAAAGACCTCATGAAGTAGGATGAAGAATAGGGCGTATTGAAAAAAAAATTTGTTTGCTCGAAGTTCTAATAGCAATGTAAACTTTCTTTAGGGAATCAAAAATACTGCCCTAAAGTAGATATAGCTAAAAATTTTAAAAAAACGAAGCATTTCGTAGAAATTGAAATGCAAACATTTTTTTTTTCAAATTTCAATTAACAATAAAAATAGTTCAAAGCAAGTCGATTTATAACTATATAGTTATAATCCATTCAAATCTTTTTCATCCTTCCTAGTTAACTTTGAAGTTTCGAAAAATAATTCGATAATACAATCAATTTTCGATTTATAAATTATCAGACAAAATAGTTCCAACTAATTAGATTTGTACCTACTTCAAAGTTAATTAGCAAACGTAACAAATATTTTAATTGAATTATCGCTATTCAGGTATAAGTCGACTTGCTTTGAATTATTTTTATTGATAATTGAAATCTCAAAAAGAAATTTGTTCCTCTAAAGAAGGAATTTTTTTTTATGAAACTTTAGGGGAGTGTTATTGACTCCACAAAGAAAGTTTTCGTTGCTATTAGAACTTTGCGCAAACAACTTTTCTTTTTCGATACGCCCTAATGAAGAACTAATTCTAATGAAAAAAGATCTGATACACATCCGAAAAGGTCAAACCTTCGATTTCCTTAAAACTGCCTAAACCTATATATTTTGATGCGCTAATTATATGAATAT
Source organism: Synergus laeviventris (assembly GCA_032275145.1). Taxonomy (NCBI): domain Eukaryota; kingdom Metazoa; phylum Arthropoda; class Insecta; order Hymenoptera; family Cynipidae; genus Synergus; species Synergus laeviventris. The sequence goes on along the minus strand of JAUESI010000038.1, from coordinate 8,885,910 downwards.
GATAGTAAAAATTTGCGAAAATTTTATTTTCATGGTCAAATCATGAAAAAACCATAAAAATCATAGTTTTTTGTGCGATTATGACAGTAAATATGCAAAACTTAAAAAAAGGTTTTAAACAATAGTTGTAGATCTTATCGAAATACACATTTTTTGTTTGAAGCATTTTTTTCTGCGAGTGCTAGTTTCTAAGAACATCAGTGGTACATAAAATTTAATTTTTATTTTTATTTGATTAATGATTTCCTTTTGTCATCTCCCTTTACTATTTGCTTTTACCATCTTCCTTTATCATTTACCTTTACCATTTCTTTTTACCATGATTTCCATTTGCCATTTCCCGTTGTCATCATAGAAAGGGGAAAGGACAAAGGGGAATTCATGGTAAAAAGAAATAGCAAAGGGTAATGGCAAAGAGATATCGTAAAGGGAAATGGGAAATCGTTAATCGTATTAAAAAAATAAAATAAAATTTACAACATAGGTATAGATAGTTCAAGGAAATTGGAGGTTTGACCTTTTTGGAATTTTGGAATTAAAATTCAATCTAAATTGCTAGTGTTGTTGAATCACAATGGTTGGAAAATTGGCAGAGTTTCCTTCTGTCTCTCGGAATTTCTGATTTTCTCTCTTTATTCTTTCCTCTCTCGTGCTTCTAGCAAGGAGTTAATGAACGCTAACAACTCTCGCAGTCGTTTGAGTTGCTTGTTGATACAGTGGCGTCTTGGCCCACGCGTCATCGTAATTACGCCATACACGCACGCGTGTCCCATTCTGCGTGACCAGAATGCCAAGTGCACGTTTCATCTACCCTTTTTTTTGCACACATTCTCTGCCTTCGATAAGCCGGAATCACGTACCATCGATTGACAAATTGATCACTTTTTTCCCTTCCTCAATATAAGAAGATAATCGGATGCCTTGTCACTCTTGTTACAATTTAATAAAGAGAGCTGTCGCCTCATTTCATTGTTTAATCCTGACTTAATTCCATCTATATTGTTCATTTATTACACAAAAATGTCAAGAAATTAAAAAAAAATTGTTAAACATTTGAAAGACTATAGATTTTAGACATTTCAACATTTCTTGAAGTCCTCCCCGACTCCCCCCAACCCTATCAATATAGAGGGGCAAGACATCTGAAAATGTTAACTATAATGAAAAGTAATTCAGCATTTTGTAAAGATTTGAATAAAATAAACATGTTTTCATGTTAAGCAAATAAAAATAATCCAACTATGGAAAGTTTCGAAAGTGGAAACTTTCGGTCGTTTCTGTGTCTCTGGAATGGCAAAATGGCTAAAATTCCTAAGTTTTCGCATCGTCTCGTGACTATCTTAGATCTTTTCGGCCCTCCTCGGACTTATTAAGTCCGAACTGTGATTCGTACCGAAAGTAAACGGATTCGAGTATTTAGCAGAACGACGTCTGGCTTTACTTTGAAGCTTCTTCACTACCCCCTCAACAAATCCTCCTTGCTCTCGTGCTATTCATTTCGAACAAGCTATTTATTCGCTCTACCTTATTCCCCAATTTAGAAACTTATCCCGAAAATATTTCCCCTCGTAATCTAAAATTAAAGACTCTCCTGGAAGTGAAACTTTGAAAAACTCTTTCAAGTAATTACCAAACTTAATTCAATGCAAGCAATTATCAAGCTAGTGTTAGGTTAAAATGTTAAGTTAAAATGTTTAGTTAAAATGTTTAGTTGCAGATAAATGAATGCAGTAAAATATTGAGGTAATTTCGAATGCTATTTTGTGCCAAGAAGTGGCCATCATGAATCATATTAGGGAATAAAGCTATAATGGTATCCGCAGGATCTGATTCCCCGTCGGTTTTATGGGTTTATTAGAAGCAAATCAAGAGAATGGAGCCTCTAATCAAAGATACTGACGAGTGAGGCCGTCTCGGTCTAGCATTATGGCATTATGTGGTATATCCTCACACTCCTTTCCATCCTCTTCCTCCGGCAAATTCACCCTTGTCCTTAATCTATACTCGTTAGAGACATTATATTGCTTCTGCTGCCAAATCAAAATCACGATTGTAAATATTGCCCAGCGGTTCTCAAAATTACTTCCAGAATTTAAAAATCGCTCTCTCAATCTGAAATATTGTAAGAACTAATATTTTCTAAAGTTTTTTTTAAAACTTCAAGAAATTTCAATAGATTTTAATAGGTTTCATAGCACATAAAATTACATATTTAAGTTCTAGTGCGGTCCTGGTTTCAAAACTGGTAAGGACCCCACAAGGCATATCACGCTTTCAATGGTAAATACCCAGAGTACAAGAGAAAACTGGTCAATAACCCATCAAGATTAAAAAAATATTCTTGGATTCATTATTTGCAATATTTGATTACTTAACTAGTTAATTTTCAGAAAAAAATCCGAATTTAAAAAAGAGGTAGTATTAAATCGAAAATAAATTATAACCATCCCGAAATCTGAAGATAAAATTTTTTTCATTCATTGGTTGGATTTCTATTCGTCGCCTGCGTACTTGAAAATCGAGATAAGAGCTGCAAACTAATTTTAAGGAATTTAAAGCGATTTCAAAATATTGCAAGTGGTTTTTAAGGTGTTTGTAAAGAATTTCAAGATTTTACCATAAAGATATCAAGACATCTGAAAGGATTTCAAGAGATTTCAAACAAGTTTAAAGTATTCCAACAAATTTTTTAAAGTTGCTAGATTTTGAAATAATTTAAAAACCAAAAATATTGTTAATTCCCTAATTTTAACCGATACTTGGGTTTGACGTGGAAAGCTCTTCAATGCTCTGTTTGATTATAATAATATCTGTTTTATTATATTATTTTAAGATGAGAATACCAATGTAAGATTGGTATTAAGAAGATATTACTCCTTGACCCATAAATGCCTCATTATATTAAAATATTTGTCTATTGATTATGGAAATCTCGAGCAGGGCGTCGTTAGAACCCTACTTTAAATAGGGCTAAATGGAGCAATTTCTGAAAAAAATAACTTGTTTCACTTTCACTAAGTGTGTCTATAATTTAATCCGCAATGAAATAATCGTTACTATAAATAAAAGACACGTTCGTCCTTCCAAAGAACGTTGTATAAATCCACCCAAGTGCAAATCCCATTAAAATCATGACTTGAGGTGATTCTCCCGCGATTAAATTCGTTTTGATTTGCCGATAAATTCGAAAATCACGAGGCCATATAAGCAGTGTTTCTCAGCAGGAGATTTTTCGAAAGGCTTGGAAGATAATGATTCTTGATTTGAAAAATCTGGGAACATCGACTCTAGGCATTTCGTTATCTTTACGATTCGGAATGCACTTGGCAAGTGAGGTGATGCCTATAAGTTGTCTATATTCCATAATCGTATAATGAGAGGAGTTTCGAGAGCCAGAAAAGGTGCCTTTCTTACTGATGGGATGCTGGATACGAGAAGAAGACACAAAACGTGGAGCGATCATCGTTCGTAAAGTTTTACGATGCCGAGTTATAATTATTTTATTATTGCCGATCGTAAACGATCAAACAGTAAAGGTAATAATATGCAGTAAATACTTTAATGGACAGACAACGTCGCGGCGGACGTGTTAAGCGTATCCACGCCGTAAATGCAACCGCTCGACTGGACTTGTATCAAGTTGCCAAAAGGAATTAACGAAGCTTTAATAACAGCGAATGATACTCAAAGCCAGTGCCCTTGGATGAACGACAATTCCGCGGACGTTCATTGCACTTCTTGAACTTTCGCGCATTCAATTATTCCGAAAAATTATTCTCTGCTATTCTGGAAAGCTTTATTGTGGGCCAATACGATTTTTTTATAAGTAGATCTATTAAAAAAATCGT
>JAUESI010000038.1:8844580-8854878 GCA_032275145.1 Synergus laeviventris | reverse complement strand
CAAAAATTTTTTCACACAGGATTTTTAATACATCTTTAAAATCCTTTAAATTACTGTTATTATTAATTCAGTCTGTTTTTAGACTCAACGCTACAAGCGTTAATTCTAATAACGAAACTAAAAACTGTAACGAAAACTGGACCTTTTTTTCGATGTAATACATGCTGAATTCCATTAAACTTCTTTAAAATTTAAGAAAATCTCTTATAATTCCATTCGATTTCGTCATATCCCTTGAAATCTCTTAAAAGTCGTTCAAACTAGTTACTATCCCACAGAATTTTCTAAAAAGGAAACTAAATATGAAACTAAAAACTAAAAAGAAAATAGGCCATTTTTTCTATGCGATGCTTGTAATATCCCATTAAACTTCTTTGTGATAGACCTTGAAATGTCTTAATAGTCGTTAAAGCTACTTAATATCCTACAAAATATTGTTAAACTCTAAAAATTACATAAAATCCCATAATACCCAAATAAGTTTCGTAGTACTACTTTTATTACTGACAATTCCATGTAATTCCTTAAAATTTTATAAAGTACCATTAAATTTTCTTAAAAAATTATAAAAACCTCGCTAAATTTCTTTAAATTCCTTAAATTAACTGAAAAATGTTCAAAATTTTATAAAACAAACGGTCTAAAATTTATGAAATTGATTAAAAACAAAGATACTAAATATATTGTATTTTTTCTTCTTAGAATTGAAAATTATTAATTAATCAATGAAAAATCTGTGATATTTCATTGATTCCCAGTCAAATTCCACTGATTTTCAGCGACTCTATTCTTACGATTTTAATTAGTGAAGAATCTAATGGAAATAACTGACTCAGTGATTTTCCGCTATATGAAATCTTGAAAAGAGTCACTAAAAATCAGTGAATTTCCACTGATTTAATTTTAGAGAGTACACTGTAAAAAATTTCGGGAAATTTCCCTACAATTTCTTACGGATTATTTCACATTTTTATTTAGAAAAACTATCTTCACCAATATTTTAGAAAATTTCCCTAAAAAGTCTGATACTAAAAATTCAGGAAATTGAACAACACCTACAATTTTTTCAAGGAATAATCTGTTGGGAAAATTAAGGAATATTCCCTGAACCTTTATGAATTAAAAAAAAGCCTACGAAATATTGGGAATTGTCCTAAAAAAGATTTTATTTCCCATATAAGTTAGTTAAAGTCTAAAAAGGTTCTGAATTTCTTAAAACGTGTATAATATGATTAGTTTAAAAAAAATGGTAATGTTGTGATTTAAAATTCAGTGGATCACCAGGGTGACCAAGAAGGCAAGGAGAAGCTGTTGATGATGTGCAAGGGATGCGAAGGGCATGTTTTAGGGTCTTTCGGCTGTATACATAAACTAATTACAATCAATCACCGTGTATAACGCACACATCTTTGTCTGTTCTTGCCAGCACATTGAAAATCTCTAGCTTCGACAAGCACATGCACGCGAGGAGCTACAAGATTCGGTATATATATTATAGACTAAATTCGTGGGCGTTTAGCAGACACCACCCGTTATGAATTAAAGATCAACCCTTTATGTGCAGTAGATTTCCGCCAAGACGTTGGCAAGCATGATCGCAATTCTCCGGTTATCAATAGCAAGAGTCACACTTTGGCTGCAGACCAATTAATCATGTTATTCTTTACATGGCTGCGAATTAATGAGATCGAGACTCGATTAAAGACTCGATTAATGACGTCGGAAAATTCACCCGGTTCGAAGTTCATCTTTCTTCAGAAGGTTATTCAACGCTTTAATGATTTCCAAACATAATAATTTTTATGCCAAAAAATACGGTCTAGTTTTAAAACGCAAATTTCCGGACAGTAATTGTCAATTTTGGCAATGCTGAAAGGTAATTCAAGTAATATAAAATTAGTGTCTAACACTCTTTGATAATACCTTTCGACTGAGGATTGCCACAAATGACACAACCACAGCCGGCAATGCTAATGAAGTTTTTTTGAATGAATATGAAGTATACAAAGGGTTTCTTTTCAAAAATTACTTGTATAAGAAGTAAATATTTTGTTGATCCCAAAAAACAGTTTTTTCAGTGTAGAGATTTTATTAGGATTACAAGTGATGTGAAAAATTTGCAGATAGATGATTAGAGGGTGGCATTTTGCTTTGGTAAAGGTTAGAACTCCAACCTTAGCTGGCACCCTTCGACTTCCTGTAACAGATTATGGGAGGGGAAGCAATAATTACAAGCGCGGCTCAGGGAGCACATCTCTTTGAGCTTATCGATTCTGAGGGAATTAATAATTGCAGGCGCTACGCTGTCAAGCAGAGTGTAGTCTTAGTTAAGGTATGAGGCCTCCTTTATAAGGATGCAACCTTATTGACGAAAGTTCCTAAATTCCAGAGACATGCTTCATCCCATCGTTCTTAAATACCTTCCTTGAAAATTTTATACTTTTCATCCAGTTATTTTGTCAATCATTTCTTTAATATATTTTTTAAACGTTACGTAAGGAAGGGATTATCTTTAAGAAAAGAATGTTGTCTTTCAAATGGACCTAAAATTCAGTACAATCTGATCATCAATACAAAGTTCTTTGATTATTTTCGTGCACAGTTCGAGGAATGTCTCCTGAGCCGTAGAATGAAAAAAAGGCAAAAAAGGAAATGCGGGTCAATTTGAAAAACGTCCGGGAAATATACATAAACACGCATTAATCCTGCTGGAATGGTTCTTGGCTCCGCGCCATCGAAAATTCGGTATAGAGAACGGTCGTAGGTAAATACGTACTCAAAGTTCCGACTACGCAAAAACGTTAAACGTTCCGGATAATAAACCAGAGATTTAAACCCCGGACATTTTTAACGATGAAAAGTAATCAATTCACTAATTTAGTTTGCAAAGAGCTCCTCTGGAATTAAATATTCAAAACTAGCAGGCCGAATTTATAGGTGACAAAAACAGTTCCTTTCACTCATTTACAAGAATAATTTAGTCTCATCGGTTTTCGTTGATTAAATAATCGAGGGGAATTGTAGCAATCGCCAAATGAGGATTTTATGATGGCGACTTGGTGAGATCGTTAATTATGTGTAATTGTAGCCGAGAAAACTCAGACTAGAAGTAACTCATCGTGATTCTTTGAACCGCCCACCCAACCGACTCGGTGAGTATGTTCTGAACTTGTATGGACTTGTTACGTATTTGTAAGACGTACTCGTGTAAGAATACGAATACGGCCATCCGCCATTCTCTTCCAATTAATCGTCGTTCCGGCCACAGCCCCGAGTATTTATTAGAGGCGCGCGTCTGATTGCCCAAGACTAATTTAATGATACAATGCCGATGCGGGAACCCGGTTTTTGACGGAAGTGAGAGCAGGCTTGTAGCTCAGCATGCACTTATCAACGATTCGTCTTCAACTTGATCCGTCTCGCTCAAACCAGACTGATTCACTGGAATCTTTCGAACTTTATACTTCATAAGGCCGGGTCGTCTCTTCAACCTCTTTGTTTCTAAAAATAACTAAATAAATAAATAAAGTTCAATATTTGCTTTATGTGTAAAACAAATTCAGAATCTCAAGTGTGTGGATAATAACTATTAGTATATTCATGTTTCACCACAAGAAGAGTCGGAGGAACGTGACTAAGAAAGGCAAAAACATCATGAGGACAAGAACTCGAGGTCGGATTTGTATACGCCTATTTTCTTTGAAAGCGCGGTAGCTCTCGTGAAGCTATCGGCCTGCGGCAGGTAAAGAGTTCTCGCGAGTCTGTGTATCCATCCTCAGGGACGGCTTTCAAAACCACCCTCAAATTTAAACACAAATAATATTAAATAAAAAACGAAGGAACCATAATTCAAAGGTATAAAGTATCTGTCTAGCTGAAGAAGGAACTGATGCAGAATGTGATCTAGAAACTTCTGAAGGAACATATGTGCAGAAACTAATGTAGTAACTGCTCAAAAATCTGGTGCAGGAAATGATTCCGAAACTGATGTATACAGTGATACAAAAATTGATGCAGGAACTAATGATGGAAATAATGCAGAAACTACTGTTTCAAAATGTGATGCAGAACCTGATGCAAGAATTATGTAGAAACTTATACAGAAATTGTTGTAGGAATTACTGCAAAAGCTAATCCGTAATCTAATGGAAAAAACGGATGCAGAAAACTAATGAAGGAAATAATGCAGGATTTAGTGCAGAAACTGCTTTAGAATCTGATGCAAACTCTGATGCATAATCTGATGCAGAGAAGCTACAGAAACAAGTGTAGAGGGTTATATGGAACCCATTTTTACGAAATTATCGTATTGATTGAGAGATAGGTAGTTTAGAAAAGTCTTTCGGTCTCCAATAATCGGATCCACCCCTGTTGTGTGTGTTCTGTGTGGTCAGTTGTAGAGATGAGACGAGAGAAAGAGAAAATCTTGCAGAGTCGCGTATCAGGACCGTGGCCAAGCGAGTGGACGACGCGAGCGGTCGAAGCGGGCAAGACGCGCAATAACATAATGGACGTCATTAGCCCGTGTAGATTATAGGGCGGCATGCAGTAACGATCACTTCTTATAGGGCACACAACGCCACAACCATGAAGAGGGCCCACCGCGGTCAGTTGGCCTTTCCTAGAGGTCGCCTCTCGAAACCGATATCCCCCCTGTCGACTAGCTACCGATTTTATTCATATTCCAAGACGCCCATGAAAAGGAATTAAACTTCACTTATTTTGTTTTACACAAAGTTTGTTTGAGATGGAATCAAATACTGCACAAATACTATTAAATAAAATGAAAAATTGAACACAGGAATCCCAGTTTTAGCGTCTTGCTCGTATTCTTACTATTCTTACTCTCATTCTGAGTAAAATTGAGATATCCCGATTCGCCACGATTCATAATAGGTGGAGCACTTAAACTTTAAAGCTGCATTCTCAGTGAAAATGAGGAACCCTTATTGAAGGGTCGTCAAGTTTTACTTGAGCTTCGAGACCTTGCTTGGGAGGTTTGCTAATGGTCGCGCGTATTTTTCGTCGTTCAAGTATCTCTAATGTAAAATATAGTGGGCGATAAAGACGGCAGTGTTTCATGCGCGAATACATGTGTATTATAAAAGCGTAATCGGTCGTTCATGGATTACCAGACGACCGTGTAAACCCTTTAGGCGGCTCCTTTTCTAGTGCACGAGCCTCTCTCTACAGGGTGGACCGATTGTTACGGATTTAACGATTGGCTTGGAAGCTCCCATTTGCCATTACTAGTCATCTACCTCTGAACGTAACAGAAAAGATGCAGGTACACGCGAAAGATGGTCTGCGTGTGGCCGCGAAGGCATGTATAAATACGCGAGAAGAGCCGCGTATAACAAGTTATGGCAGATAAATTTATAGCATCTCCACTGAAACACCATTACTTTAAATGCACCCCCTCTTCTCCCTTTTGTCTTCCTCTCTCTTTCTCTACATATCTTCACTTCTCTTATTTCACTCCTTTTACTTCATCTTCTCCAACCCTTCACTCTCTTACTCGCTTTTACGATTTTTAAATGATCCCTTACATTTATGTTCGATATTATTATAGAAAACGGGGCTACGGTTATTTTTCTAACAATATTCAAGGTCTTTTTTATTTAATGTTTGGAGTCTCAGTGCTCATAATACATTTTCTTGTATTCTTTTTTCTGCAAAGAAACTACTTTTTTTAAACGTTATTTACGGAGGAATAAACGTAAAGGGTAAGCGGAGGTGCTACTCTAAAGCTAAAAAGAATTAATAAAAACTGATGCAGTACCTGATGCATGAAATACTGCAGAAACGTTTGAAGGAATTAAATTGTTCCAGAATCTAATGCAGAAACTTATGAAGGAACTTATGAATTAATTAATGCAGAAACTAATACAAAAACTGATGTAAAAACTGATGCAGGAACTGCTTCAGAAAATGATTCAGATACTATAGTTCAGAAACTGTTCCAGAATCTGATGCATAAAATAATGCAAAAACTTACGAAGGAATTAACTGTTCCAGAATCTAATACAGAAACTTATAGTACACAGAGAAAAAAAATTTTGTATTTTACAGAAAATTTCAGGTAATATAGTGACAGCAGAATTTTTATGTAGAGCTTATGGGATCTTCTATAATTTTTACAGAATTTGTGAGTATTTTGCAACTTTATTCACAATTTTCTGTACATTCTACAGAAATTTCCGGTAAATCGAACCTGATTTTCTGTAAACATTACAGAAAAATGCACGCCATCACCGTTCCTGTAAGTTTAGCAGCTCTTTTTTCTCCGTTTATGAAAAAACTAATGCAGAATCTCACACTGAAAAAAGACTTTATGGTTGTGACAACCACAGAAATAGTAAAATATGGTACAACCACTCATTTGTGGTTCTCACTACCAGGATTTTGATTGACAGAACCACACGTGGTTGTGGCCATTATTATTAAATAGTTGCCACAAATATTTCATAATAATTGCCACAACAATGTGTACCACAAATGATTAGTTGTACCGTATTTTACTATTTCTGTGGCTGTCACTATCATAGAGTGCATGCAGAAACTTGTAGAGCGATTTATGAAGGAGCTAATGCAGGAATTAACGTAGAAACTGATGCAGGAAAAGGCTCCAGAATCTAGAAACTTATCCAGAAACTAATGAAGGACCCAATGCATCACCATCAGAAATTTCTATTTCTCTTCAAATCAGAGATAGAAAGCGGTGGACATCGTGTTGGCAAAAACATGGATATAACACAGAACTTGCTATAAGAACTACAATAGCTTTGTAAGGAAGTAGAAATTTCGATGGCTGATTAATCGGGATATGTTAATCAGAAAAGCTGTAAAGCATGGATAACTTTTAACAAGATTGAACTAATTTTCAGATAGTTTAATGTCTTAGGCATCTCCTCGTGACTTCAGGTGGGTGAACGAGTTAAGTATAAACGGCTGGGTCGACTGTGTCAGTGATGCAGGAGAGAAGAAAGGGTGGATGAAATGGCAGAGGGTGGAGGATGAGCCTGAAAGCCAAGTGAGCTGACTGACGTGTAAAGACACCTCCACATCCCGAAGAATTTAACTAATTATAATATAGGATAAACGGTTTATGCCTGCCTGGCAACCTACTCCTAGCGATACTGATACTCACCCCCCTTACGATCCTCAGCTTTCCTCTCTCATTCCATCTCTCTTTACTCTCTGTGACTTGGCACACGTCACAGAAGTTAGCGACTACGAACGTCGCTCAATGGGACAGGGCTGAAAGGGGGCAATGATTACGAAGGATTAAGACGAATATTGATTTTCCTGTAACTTTCGGGTAACGTATAGGTCATATTATATAATCCTAGCAACTTTAAAATGCAAGATAAATATTCTCGCTTGAATTTCACGAGAGAGGGACATTAAATTGTCTAATAAATCAAATAATAATTTATGTTTTTAAATAGATTCCTTAATAAGTTATCAATCTTCGATATTCTTTATTCCAATGTTAACTTCTTCGTGTCTATGGCAAGGTAGTAATTAGAGAGAAATATCCTTCCAATTCAGATGCGGAAATCTGAACGTAAAATTACGAGTAGCGAAGAAGCAATATAGTTATATGAGAATAGAAACTGGTCTTTACTACCGAAGGATAAGATTATTATTAATATGAATAACAGTTGGTGAGCGTACGTATATAATATAGTTACCATTCTCGGATTGTCTCATGTGGTCTCAGATTAATTGCAACTATATTTCACATAATAATTATACTATATGTATATAGAAATATACTTATACATAGTAGCGTCTCTTTTTAATATATTATTTGAGCATACATGCACTCGTTTTTTGCCTTTCTTTAACTGTAAGAAGAATAAATTACAACTGCTGCTAGCTGAACTGTATTTGACATGTTATATTCCGTCACTTTTCTTGACTTACACTCTTGATTCGCCATTTCGCCAAGAATTTTCGCACGTCCCTCAGAGGCATGTTACAGATTTCGTTCCGCACTATTCGAGCTTGTCAAGATTTTATCCCTCCAAATCAAATCGTATATAATCTAAATTAATCCAAAAGATAATTAAATTAAAATGAAAACTCCCAAAGAGATACCATATATATGCTAATGAACTATGAAATAAAGATCAACTAATTAGTATTTTAAGACACATTGTTCATGACGAATTTCTTACATAGCTCTACTTTTCATCGCTTTTCCGAAACCTTTTTATAGCCACAGAGCATCGTAGAATGCAGAAACTTATAAAGAAACCAATTGTAGGTATTAATTATTAATCAGAAAATAATTCAGAAAATAATATAGAAACTGGTACAGAAATGACTACAAAATCTGATTCAGAACTTAATGATTACTCCTAACAGGAGAAGATTTAATGCATTTCTGATTTGCATAGAATGAATTGGGATTTGTCTCAGGGTATCAGAAATAATCACATATTCCGAAGAGGCTGTTCAGTCGGGAATATGTTAAAGAAATATGAAATAAAAGTGAACGAATTCACGATCCTTACGTATAATCGAAAACGTCAAACTTGAACAAAGCCTCGCGGGAACCCGCGCGTTTCATTCGTCCGACAGGGTTTAATTTCGTTCACATGAGAAGATATTCCTCACGGAGAAATGATGGAAGCCGATGTTCCAGTTGGTCTACCGGGTGTCGACTCAAGTCGAAGGAGGGCTAGTATAAGGTGCATCGATATTGACAAGGGTGCAGTCTACTTTTGACGTTTTGGTAGGACCAACAAGTCTCAAGCGCGGCTGACCCAGCAGGGGGCGTCCACAAATTATAACTCCCGGACATGATGCTAATCTGGAGAAAGTTTGGAAAAGCGAAGTTGATTGATTCTAATTTATATGCGCGACGGGCGCTCACTCGAATGCCAAAAATCCCCCAGGAATCGAAGCGCTGGTCCTGAAGAATTCTTCAAAACGACCCCTATTCGTTATATTCACTGAAAAGCATTGGAAATGCCAAAATGAGAAACAGTCTTCAGATGAAGACAACTTTTTTGTAATTATCATTTCCTTTGGTAAATTCTTAACAAGTCTTGAAGTCGACTGGCCTTGTGAGATCTCATGATCGAACAAAGAGCTTTAAGTCTGATGAAAAATTTGCAAGTCGCCCTGGCGTGGTAGAATCATTTTGCAGAGATGATCGGCTGGGTACTCTGGCAGAATCTATATAATCGATTCTGATTGCATTGAAGCCCGGTAGTGGTAGCGCTGATTGGTGCATTCATAAATATCCATTAGCGAACAATGTGGGTAATGATCAGGTCTACGGGCCCCAGCGCGAGCGACCAAAGGAACTAAGGTTACAGTAGCACATCATGGTATAGCTTCAAATTTAAAAGTGAGAAACAAGACTACTCGCTTTCGAAGATCCGATCCGTCCGTTCGAATCTAATTCTTTATTTCTTGCTTCCTTTCCACCTTCCTGTCGTTTTGCCCTCATTGGAATTCCTTCAGGATGAACGCATTCGATTCTGAACCACAATATCCAAATGACCTTCGATCGACGAGGGAAATAAAAAAAATGGTCAACTAATATTTGTTTTGCGATCTAAGATGTACTATAAAATTGTGTATGCTTTTGAAAAATATACTTTTCTCGCTCTTTTGACCTCGTGACACATTTGAGATGAAAATTCAAGGCACCCACACTGAGAAAGAAGGCTACCAGAGCGCGAGGGTTAGTCCCCACAATAAACTGTTACCTGTTGAACACGAGCAGATGACACCCCATGTCTTTTGTGCAACACATCCGTTGCGTCGTATTTTATTAGTAGGAAAGTTTGATTTCTACGCGGCAATGTCTACAATAAAAATCGAGTTTCGCTCCCACGCCGATCAGCAGTCAAGTGAGGTCGGATTACTTTCATGAATTTATCCCCTCCGATCGGAACCGTTTGAATCCCTGATCAGAAGTTGAATAGATTGTTGAACGACTTCCCCGCTCATTGGGAACCAGTTACTTTGTAAAAAAAGGTTTCTTTGCGTTTATATGACCTTCTTTACAATAAAATAAAGATCGAAGACTTATATATTTTTATTTTGGATTCAAGAATTTAAGATAATTCAAATGATTTTTCGATTTTTCAATTAGAAAGATTTGAAAAGAAATTCCGTTAAATCAACTTATTTTCTATTACTAATTACTCAACTTCGATTAAAATATGCTAAAGATATGTATCAAAAGATTTAAAAGAAATTCAAAAAAATTTCAAGTTATTTTGAAAGAATTCAAGAGATTTTAAAAGATTCTAGGGTATTGCAAAAGATTC
>JAUESI010000038.1:8822448-8843186 GCA_032275145.1 Synergus laeviventris | reverse complement strand
TTCTAAAAAATGTAAACAAATTGTCCACTCGCTGATTCTCATCAGCGGTCACTATGAGATTGCAAGAATGAGTAAATTAGTAAATACAACCTCTGTTCGTGTTGGTTTGAACCTTTCGTTCCCAACGTGATGAAGAGAGGAGGGACTAAATTTTCGCTTACCATCTACACACTCGCAAGTCGCGATTCTGAGCAGTACGAGTGGTAGATTTTGATCTTGAATTCCCTCGATCAGATGTTTCTCTGCCTCCATCGAATCCATGCTCCTCGTTGTCCTCTATAGAATCCCCCGTTGTCCTCGGTACCATCCCTCGTCGTCATCGGTTGAATCCCGCGTTGTCATTGGTATAGAATCCCGCGATGTCCTCGGTAGAATCCCGTTTTCCTTGACAGAATCGATCGTCCTGGAATTATTCCCTCGTCGCAAGAAGTCCTAAATGAAAAAGATAAGCAACTTTAGTATATGTTCAATAGATCGCTTTAATTTACTAGAATCAAATCAAATGACGATTATACACAAATCAAATAAGAAAACTTGATTTTGCTTGGCAAAGTACAGAATTTATAAACATAAAATTTTAAATCTTGAAATATATTATTCAGTTAAATATGAAAAACGCATACCAATTTTTCTAAAACATGCATGTTCCAGTTTATCTATAAGGGCAGGTTTTGTTGTTTTCTTTTCAAAAACAAATTCGAAATGCACTTGTTTACATGCAGTCGTTTCTGGCAATAAATTCTAATAGAGTTCCTAGAATATTAAGGAAATAAAGAAAGAGTTGTTAGAAATCATTCAAGAATATTCATTTAGAATATTGCTACAATATTTTCGAAGTTGAAAAGAAACGATCGAGTTGTATTTATTGGGTGCTTTCGTATTATTAAAAAAGTTTAGATTTTCCACATCTTTGTTTTTTATTTTTTTTTATTTGGTAATTTCTCACCATACCTGACTTTTTTTCAGATGGCACCATAGAAAACTCTTTTATTTTATCATTAAAAAATATTACGCATGCTTCACAAATAATTCTCAGTATTATGCTTGCATAAAATATAATTTGTTTCTATCGAAATTCAAAAGTGATATTAATATAATTATGGTCGCTTATTATTTGACCCCACTATCGTCATTAATTGATTCTCTAAAATAGTCCTCTTTTATTTTCTAACACTTAATCAATTACAATTTTCACTCAGAAAATTCAATTAATTTCCATTAGAAAACTTGAATTAGGTGACAATGAATGTATATATGAAAATATTTTTCAAACTTACGAAGAGACCACAGAGTCGGGAAAACTTCTCAGAAAATGCACAAATTCAATTTTAGATGAACAATGATTTCAAAGCACATAGTACTATAATGATTTTAAACTGAAACAAGAATCGCAAGACCGTTATGAATTAAATATGTGTCTCAATTTTTCTTAAATTCTACTACCTCTCTGCACCAGAGTCAAAACCGAACTGTAGTTAATTATTTGGGGATTACAATATATGACCAATACGAAAAACAAAAAGCAGGATCTAAGCCATTACCTTGTGGAAAAAAAATTAGCAGGAAGAAAAATTCGAAAGTAATAAATTCTTCCAAGAGACATTGGAAGAAAAAGTAAACCCCATCCATTTTTAATACTCGGGCGAGATTAATAATTCAGCACAAAAATAAAGAGACTTAAAGAAATTACTTGCAAGTATACTTAGTCCTATTCACTAGGACGTTTTGGTACTTACTGTTTAAAAAATTTTTTATTCAGTAGAATTCCCCGATGTCCTTGGTAGAATCCCTCGTTTTTCTCGACAAAGAATCGATCCTCCTCGAATTATTCCCTCGTCGCAAGAAGTCGTAATTGAAAAAGATAAGCAACTTTAGTATATTTTCAATAGATCGCTTTAATTTACTAAAATCAAATCAAATGACAATTATTCACAATCCAAATAAGAGAAGTCCATTAATTCTCCTTACCAATAAAATCAGTAAATTTATATAGACCCAAAGATAAGAATATTATCTGTAATTTCACTGCGGATAAGATAAAAAAAATCTACAAGGAAAAGAGTGTTTTTTCCAAGAAAAGACGAGCTTATTCTAACAAATTCTTAAAACTTGTCCTCTCTCTGGTTTTTTCACCAGTGGTCATAATGAGATTGAAAGAATCAGTAAATACAACCTCTCTTCGTGTTCCCAACATTATGAAGAGAGGAGGGACTAAATTTTCGCTTACCATCTACACACTCGCAAGTTACGATTCTCAGCAATACGAGTGGTAGATTTTGATCTTGAATTCCCTCGATTAGATGTTTCTCTGCTTCTATCGAATCCATGGTCCTGGGTAGAATTGCTCGTTGTCCTCTGTAAAATCCCTCGAAGTCCTACGTAGAATCCCCCGCTGTCCTCCATAGAATCACCCGATGCCCGCGATACAATCGATGGTCCTTGGTAGAATCTCCCGTTGTCCTTAGTAGAATCCCTCGATTTCCTCGACAGAATCGATCCACCTCGTCGCAAGAAGTCCTAAATGAAAAAGATAAGCAGTTTAGTATATGTTCAATAGATCTCTTTAATTTACTAAAATAAAGACAAATATAACGAGTATTCACAAATAAAATAAGAGAAGTGATATTAATATAATTATGGTCGCTTATTATTTGACCCCACTGTCGTTATTAATTGATTCTCTAAAATAGTCCTCTTTTGTTTTCTAACACTAATGAATTACAATTTTCAATAGAAAAAATCAATTAATTTTCATTAGAAAACTTGCGTTAGGTGACAATGACTGAATATCTAAAAATATTTTTCAAATTTACCAAGAGAAGAACGTCGAGTCCGGAAAACTTCTCAGAAAAATGCACAAATTCAATTTTAGGTCAAAAACACTGATTTCAAAAGACTTAGTATTATGATGATTTTAAACTGAAACAAGAATTGCAAACCCGTTATGAATTAAATAAATGTCCCAATTTTCCTTAAATTCAACTACCTCTCTACTCGAAATTCGAAACTGAACTATGATTAATTATTTGCGGGATATATATTACATGCGTGGTATGACAACAAAAAGCGCCCGATCAAAATAATGACCACTTGAAAAAAGGTTATACTTAGCAGGTAAGAAAATTGGAAAAGTAATAAACTCTTCCAAGAAAGCTAAACAAACACCTTCCAAGAAAAGTGAAGCATATTCCAATATGAAAACTCGGACGAGATTAATAATTTCGTACAAAAATAAAGAGACTGGAAGAAATTAAATACTTGCAGGTATATATGGTACTATTTATTTTGGGACACGTTTGGTACTTTCGTGACGAAAAAGTTATGAACGAATTTTTGTATTGATTATATTTTAAACTAGAAACATGGTTAAAAGATGTATTTATTTACATTTAAAATAATTATGTGTAAGAGACTCTTTTGTAATTTCTATTGTTATTTTTAGTTGGAACAATATTTCGTAATAAAATAGAACTAGGAAAATATATTTCGTTCATTTGAACTTTCAAAACTTCTGACTCTTGTATACTTTCGTATTTTTGAAAAAGACTAGATTTTTTCATAAGTTGGTTTTTTATTTCTTTATTCAGTAATTTCTCATCGCATCCATGGCTTATTTTTAGTTTGCCCCATAAGAAAATGTTTTATTTATTTATTCGAAGTGTTATTTTTGCATTAAATATAATTTGTGTCCATATAACCTCAAAATTTTTAAATATATTTATCATGTTTGCTTATTATTTGACTTCACTATATCGACTCTGTATTCTTGACAATAGTCCTCTTTCATTTTTTAATACTATTTAATTACAGTTATTTACACTTCAAGAATTAAATTTATTAAAAATATTTAGAATGTTTCTCAAACTTACAAAAGGTCGATCGAGTCGGGAAGAAGGGCATCAGAAAATAGCACAAGTTCCTCTTTTATGGACAATATCACTTATTTAAAAACACTTCGTAGTATGAATTATGATTTTAAACTGAAATAAGAATACCAAGCCTGGTACGAATTCAATATGTGTATCAATTTATCTTTTCAACGACCTATCTGCTCGAGAGTCTAAACCGAACTGCAATTAATTATTTGGGGGGTATAAAATCGTATGTGCGATATATGGAAACAAACCGCCGGATCAAAACAATGACTGCGTGGAAGCAGGTTCGAACAAGTATAGGAAAATCCGAAATGGAATAAACTCTTCCAAGAAAGGTGCATATAAACACCTTCCAAGAAAAGTAAAGCACATTCCAATTTGAAAACTCAGGCGAGAATAATAATTCAGCGCAAGAGTAAAGAGCTAAAGAGACTGGAAGAAATTAACATATGATCCTATTTATTTCCGGACGTGCATAATGCTTTCGTATTTTTGAGAGTTAGATTTTCCCACATCTTTTACCTTTTAGAAATTTTGCTTCCTCATAGAAGAAGGTTTTTAGACGTTGCTTTTTTCAGTATATTAACAATAGTACAATTTAAATATCCTCAGTTAATACGCTAAATGCTTAATTTTAATGATTTTAATACAGCAATACAACCAGTGCTCCAAAAGTTTGTTCCCTGCGCGCGCATCTTTTTCACTTCAAGCTGCGGAAATTTTGATGTTGGCCTAAATTTTACGCGCGATTCAAAATCGAATGAATTCTTAATTATCACTATGAAATTGAATAATAATTTAAAATTGCATAAATTTTATTATCTCTTAATTTTTAAAAATGAATAACTTAAACCTGAAATTATGCATAATAAAACAAAGTTTTGCAAATTTTAAGTTATTGTTATTTTTTATTTCGTTAATTACGAATTAATTCAAATTCGAATCTCGCGCGTAAAACTTTGAGATCACTGAATGCAAAAAAATTGATTCTGGGGTTATAAGTTCTTGAATAATCAAAATTTTGGTTTCATTTATAAGTCTTTAAATAATCAAATTTCAAAGCTAATTTGTATTACATATTTATCAACTGAGAATAGTTCAATTCAACCATTTGAAAAATATTAGAAAATGTAACGACTAAAAAAAAGAGTCCAATCTCAAAAATCTGCGGAGAACATGAGTTATATGACAATGACTGAATATATAAAAATATTTTTGAAACTTACCAAGAGACGAACAATGATTTCAAAGCACATAGTATTATGATGATTTTAAACTGAAACAAGAATCGCAAGACCGTTATGAATTAAATATGTGTCTCAATTTTTCTTAAATTCTACTACCTCTCTGCACCATTGTCAAAACCGAACTGCAATTAATTATTTGGGAGGGGGGATAATATCATATGCGCGATATGAAAACAAACCACCGGATCAAAACAATGACTGCGTGGAAGCAGGTTCGACCTGGTAGGAAAATCCGAAATGGAATAAACTCTTCCAAGAAAGGTGCATAAACACCTTCCAAGAAAATTAAAGCACATTCCAATTTAAAAACGAGGGTGAGAATAATAATTCAGCACAAAAATAAAGAGACTAGAAGAAATTAAATACTTACAGGTATATATGGTACTATTTATTTTGGGACACGTTTGGTGCTTTCGTAGTTTTTGAAAGTTTAGATTTTTCCGTATGTTTTACCTTTTACAAATTTTTCTCCCTCACAGAAGAAGCTTTTTGTACACGTTACATTTTCCCGTATATATTTATAATAGTTTAATTAAACTTTCCTCACTTAATACGTTAAATGTTTAATTTTAATTCAACAATACAACCAGTGCTCCAAAAGTTTTCTCCCTGCGCGCGCATCTTTTTCGCATGAAGCTGCAGAAATTTTGCTATTGGCCTAAATTTTACGCGCGATTCAAAATCGAATGAATTCTTAATTATCACAGTGAAATTAAATAATAATTTAAGATTGCATACATTTTATTATCTCGTAATTTTTTTAAATGAATAACTAAAACCTGAAATTATGCATATTAAAAGAAAGTTTTTCAAACTTTAAGTTATTGTTGTATTTTATTTCGTTAATTACAAATTAATTCGAATTCGAATCTCGCACGTAAAATTTTGAATGCACTGAATACCACGTTCTAATCAATTGTCCGTATGTGTGAATTTTGACAATTTTTATGTACTTATATAATTTAAAAAAAATTGATTATGAGGTTAAAAAATCTTGAATAATCAAAATAAGTAAGTTATTGTTATTTGTAATTTTGAAAAATTTTGGTTTCATTTATACATCTTTAAATAACCAAAATTCAAATCTAATGTAAGAAAGTCATCTTTGTAAAAAATCATATAATCGAATATTAACACTAGTTATTAATACTAAATTAAAAATAATAATTACTAATACTAAATTAGTTGTGCACTCAAACTTTATAAATTAAATCAATTTATGTACAACTGTCTTTGGGGTATAGTAGGAAAAAAACGTTGAATAATATACACATTACACACATATAAACACAGTCATTGGGACAATTAATTAGAGATTTGTATTACACATTTATCAAATGAGAATAGTTCAATTCAACGATTTGAAAAATATTTGAATATGTAACGGCTACAAAAAAAACTCAAATTTCAATTATCTGCCGAGAAAATAGTTATTATTATTACCCGGAAAGAGTTCGACATATTGTTTAGAAAAAAAGCAAAAAAGTCTGAGAAAGGAGTCGAAGGCATAGGATGTTTATGGAAGCGAATGGTTTTTTGATCTCACCGCTCGAGCTACGGTTCTCGCGTCAATATTTCCATTTATTTTTCTCTTCGAGCTTCAACTTGAGAAACAAAGAGCCATCGAGCTGGGCTAATGAGCAAAAGCGAAGTCTGTGACGTAATCGCAACATTTTAAAAAAGTCACGAATGCATTTTAACTCTCACTAGTGTTCGGAATGTGTTGAATGGTGTCACGGTTTATAATATGCCGTAACCTATGTGGGTGCGTTCATTGTATGTTTATGGGTCGAAAGGGGTTGCATTGGGGTGCTGGGCAACACGTGTCCGTATCGACAGAACGTTGCCTTCGGCCATCCATGTGTGGTCTCGGATATTGCTTTACCAGGAATCACTTTGCTCCTGCTGTTTTCACAGATTGACGCATATTTACTTCATAAACAAAAACCTTTTACTTTCCAATTTTACGGATTTAGCCTTAATTATTGCTTATTTCAAACCCCGAGATATCTTTTAAATAAATAAATAAATAATATTATAAAAAATATTAGCAGAGTACAAGGGGGCTTCGTTCTCCTGCGCGCTTCACACGCCTACCCCCCCCCATTTAACATTCTTGTGAATTCTATTAAAATATTAGAATTATTATTTCATTGAAATTTTTAAAGATCAATCACCTGGTTAATTGAGGAATGTGCTATAACATCCTTTGACTTTTTAATTCCTACAAATTCTTTGGAATTCACTTGAATTTATTTGAAATTCAGTTATACAGTTCAAAACACATGTGCACTTCCAAAACTGCCTTGTAGATATTTCTATACAGTCATGTTATCCCTTTGAAAATTAAGTTTGCAGGAAGCTCAGTTCCTCTAGTTACTGGTAATTTAACTTACATTATATGGACGTCTTTGCTGGTCAGGATGTAAGGTAGAGCGTAAAAATAATATACAGTGTCGTTGGCTAGTGCACAGCATCTTCAGTGTTTGTGGGGGGGTGGAGGGTCAATAGGGTTGGAACTGAGAGCACTCAATTCATCAACGAGTCGACGACGCTACGTAATTTAAGACTGCTTTTAACTCTGGGGTGTCGCAATTTATGTGAGCTTCTTATAAAAGAATGGCGCTCTCCACAAACTATGTACAACGTCATCATTGCAAATATTTTATCCTCTTACAGATAGTTTCTACACTATTACCAAAATTCTTAAAAATGTATTTAAAAAAAGGAATAGTCACACCTGACCCTTTTCTGAAGTTTTCAGTCGATTTATCACATTTTCCAGTGGTGTGGAGGACCTTTGGAGAAGGGAACAGAAATATAATCTTGTGAGGAGGGGCTCCTCCCCTCCAGAAGGCGTGATAAATTGTGAGGGAGCTCCAAGGAAAAGAGTAAGGTGTAACTGATCAGAGGGTTGTGACCGAACGCACCTCTCTGCGATCACCTCACCTCAGTCACTACCAGAGTTCCTGAGGGTCCCCCCTCTTCTTTACAAAACGTAATAAGTGGGGAGGGGGCTTCAGAAAAAAGAGTTTGGTGTAAACCAAAATTTAAAAAGTGAGGGGTGCATTCAGTCATAACAAATCCCACTGAGCCTCCTTCCCTTCAGAAGATATAATAGTCAAAAAAGAGGCTACGGGAAAAGTACAAATGGTAAGGTGTGACTGATCTCACACCTGACTTACCTCTGGCCAATCACAGTATATTCTCTTTACCAGATTTCCCAGGGGGGGAGGGCTCTCACCCCTCTAGAAGACGTAACAAGCGAGGAGGGGGCTCCGAAAAAGAGTTGAGTGTAAAAAAATATAAGAGGGGTACATTCAGTCACACCAAACTCCGCGGAGTCCCCCCCCCCCCTTCAGAAGATATAATAATCGGAAAAGATTCTGCGGGAAAACTAAAAAAATATCAGTAATGTCGCTTTTAGATTGAGTTATAAACAAATAATCTTCTTATGTATTTATAAGTTTCTTAAATTGAAATATGTGTATTTCTTACTGCAATCAATTTCTGAGATCATCAATTACTATTTCTCGGAATTATTGTTGAAGATATTTAGCTCTGAGACCTTAGTTGCAGATGATTCTTTTTATTTGGGGTAATTTGTCAAAGATTAGGAGGGTTATAAATTGAGGCTACGATACTTGTTTTGCACTTGCGATTAATGTTGCGGCGGTTCTATGGATTTGGAACACCGGTCCTCGCGAATATAACAACAGTAATTGGTTATCAGATCATGTCTGATGATATTCAAGAAGAAAAGGAATGAGGCTTTTTTGTAGATTCTATTTTTAATATTTTAAGACCAACGTGAAATGGTTATTTGGAATTTTGAATCAGCGAAGTAATAAATGAAATAATTCTTCGAATTTTTTATTTTCTCGAGTTTAGATATATCTTTCTATTTCATGTTCATCGGATTATGGGATTCTGTTCATCGTCGTTCAAGTGGTAACCCCGCGAGATGGGTTTTGGTTCTGGACGTTATCAAATCATCGTTTGTTTGCATCTAATCCTTGAATTAATGATTAGAACTACCTTTCCCAAAGCGGCGTGATGTGATGGATCTTAAAGTTCGCCGCATTTGTGTGAGTTGTGTTGGTTACCAGTTGAGCTATAACGGGTGACGTGAGGAAAGAATCGGTCATCCGAATGAAGATAAATAGATTTGAATAGAAAGCTGATGCAATAATCCACACAAGATCATCTCTGGTTCGATCACCCTTAAGAATTTAGTTAGTCCTTCGAAATCATTTCTCTGAACGGATTAAGGTTGTTCTCTTCCTGAAACAAAGGTAGATTAAATAGGAATGACCCAGAAAGGACAGCACATTAAATACATGCAAGACAATTATAATCTTCTTCTTCTCCGAATGTCTCGAATCTGCAATCCACATTTTCGTTATCCCTTCCTTGTCAAACTTCGAATTGGATTCTATTTTATTTAACATAAAAAAAACTTTTGTCATTCACCAATTACTATCCCCTAAAAAATACCCCGCCTTCTAGCATTACATGAGTTTGCTCGATATAATTTAGTAATTTACCATAGGCTGAGTCTGTTGAAGAATATTAATAACATTTATTGGGAAGTTATCGAAGGCATATATCTGAAAAAATCACCCGTTACATGATTCGAGAAGCAGGACACTCACAGACTAGAATATATTCCCTTAATTATCCTGTGTGTGCATTCTGAGTGTGAACTGTCCATTAATCATAGGAAAAGAGAAGGGTAGCAGGGTATATATAGCAAGGAGCGATTTTAATTCAGACTGGCCGCTCCATATGTATTCTACGTAGGCCACCGGATCATTAGTAACCTTAGGTGGACACCACCGAGTCGTTCTTCATCCTGATGATGTCTCTGCTATAAGAACATCCGATCCGCCTCGTCATTGGTTGGATCGAAACTTCCCGGGAGAATTGCCCACCTGCTATTGGCTATCCATTAAAAACAGAACGTGACCTCAACTTTGCCTCAGGAATAAAGAAGAGATGAAAGGAATATTCGGGATGAATGAGTCTTCGTTACTACTGTTCAAAGAACATTCCTTTGTCCATCATAACAGAGATGTTTCAATTCTTCGCTTGTTTCAACCGAGAAATAGTTGTATTCCTATCATTGTTCCCTAATATGCTTCTGTTCTTGATTCTGGATCGTTAAGTCACTAACTGGCATGTGAAAAATTGATCGCAGCATCTTGGAATGGTATTCGGACAATTGTTAAGGCTTTTCGAGATTTCATGTAATTTTAAATAATGTTCAGGAATTCATCGTTTATTGAGGTTTTAGAGATATTAAGGAATTTCACGAGATGAAATTTTACAAAATTGGTAGCAATTTCACAGAATTTTGTCGTTTACGAGACATTATAGTATTTTAACGAATTCAAATACGTATAGAATTGCTATAATGTTTTACCCTTTTTTTAGTAAAATCACAATCGCTTGTAAGATAAAAGATCTCACGCATCAGCGATTCGTTATGTCTTTCAGGAAAAGGAAACACCGAACAGTATTATCCATACGCTGGCTTAGCGATAAACTCATGCCCTTATCTTCGCGAAATTAATTACAACCCCTAACGAGGATCATCGCTTTCGCCATGAAGAAGAAGACATCGCGCAAAATCCGAAACGATTCGCGGGAAGGAAGCTGCCTTCATATACCAGTCTTTCATGGTCTTTCTTGTCGGTTCGGCATTAGCCGCGATTATCATATTTTCGTTTGTGGATCTGGATGCTATAAATTTGATCTCGTTATCTCGTTTACGGCTGCAGTCGTGCAACCGAGCGAGAGGAGTCGACGCTCAGAAACGTAAAGAGGGGTTGAGGTGGAGCGAGAAGTTGAACCCTGGACTCTGGTGCACCAGAGGACGATCAGTGATGCAGCAGAAGGTGGCGGAGAAGACGGGGAACACGAGAAGGGTACCGAGGACTAAGGCCAGAAACCTACGAATGAGTCCATGATGTATGTCCCGTCCCCTTCTTGTCTCCGAGTTCAGTGTCCACATCAACTTTATATCGCGGTAATCAAATCACCGCGCATAAATTTCGCTTATGCGTAGTTATGCACTTGCAGGAACAATTTGGCTATTACTGTTAAAAACAGATAAAATTTTAGAAAATGATATGCATTATAATTGCATTTTCTGCTGCCAATGCAGTAGTAATGCTTATATTATATGATATCTTCCATTCCTGGGTTTGGATTCGAGGGATATCACGATTGTATGTCACCATCATCAACCTGATTTATCTCCAATTTGCAATCTTTTCATCGCCACAAGGAGAGAGGCCTTCATGAAAATTACGACCCAATATTTTGACACTCCTTTAGACTAGAGTCCACTACAGTTTTTTTAAAAATCTTTTGAATTAAATTTATCTTCACTCTGATTGCTTTCTATTCCTACTTCCCTCTGAAGATAGCACCTGTATCTTAGAAAACTAGATGGAGCATCGTCCAAAAGATTTTATTACACGGGTTGGTGGTGAAATCTTTATTTGGAATCATTCCAAGAACAATAACGCACCACTCGACGTTTTCTTTCCTTCTTGATCTTGGTCACTCTGCCTCTCTCGCGCTTTCTTTTTCTCAAAAGCGCAGCAAATAAAAATAAAGGTAATCCAGTTATTTTCTGTTTGCGTCGCCCGATGATTCCTCAGATATGATGCGCACGCATGCTCGTTGGTAGTGCCGGCACGCGTGTACCATCATCGTGCATATAAATCAGTCGCGGAGGATCAGATAGGATTTCAAAAAATATAAAATACGCGGCGATATGAAAAAGCGAAGTGAAATGGTGAGGAGAGGAGAGGAGGGTGGAAAAAGGATATGAACGAAGAACGATTGCGAGGATGGAACATGAATAGTATCTTCGGATGTCCTTGAAATTATTCCTCGTACAGATATTCTCGTATTTTTTGAGGTTCATGAATCATTTCGAATTAATCATTTAGATTATTCCAAATTATTCGCAAATGTAATATATTATTATTCTTATTACATATAATAATTATCAGTGATCTTGGAGAAAAAAGAGGTGCTAACTTACAGAAACGGTGATAGCATTGTTAAGAAATTTGTAAGAGTTCTAATGGGTTTTAAATAATTTGCGGAATTTGAAGGATTTTATGAAATTTACCATTAATAAAGTAGGTTATTAAAAAATAATAATATTAAAAGCGCACATACACCGAGTAAAATGGATTGTACCGTTTAACATCTTGGAACGTTAATATGCGACAATGATCTTAGATATTAAACTATACAATCTGGATGTTAATTTTTAAAATCCTGGATTATAAAACTCAAAATCTAGATTATACGGTTTAATATCTATGAATCGCTGTCCCGAATCGTATGATTCATTTTTCTTAGTGTAGCGATGCTAATTTTTACCAGGGTAATAATAATCATAATAATAATATTAATAATAATATAATTGTTCGAATCATTAAACCGAAAATTGTGAAAACGTAAACACCGTAAGTTGATTTTCCGGCGCCTTAAAAAGCGGCTGAAGGTGTGATTTTTACCAGAAGGAAGTTGCTCAAAAGGCGAAACGAATTGGGAACTCATACTTTCAACTGAAAGACGTCTGCTTCCGGTAATTAGTCTTTGGCCGACGATTTATCACCTCTCACGTGACTTCGTCGCGACTTATAGGCCGCATTACTATGCGCGGTCCGCCTTTAATGTCCGACTCCGCCGTAGCGATTACATATAATTATTAATTACCATCAGATCAATTAATTATGCCTCGAAACTGACTTGAAAAGGATAAAATATGCTATTGTGCCTATGGCGTCAGATGTACTACACGAGTATTTTGACTTTCTTTGTCCAAAAGGAAAAAGACATTGGAATTCCCTAAGAAACTCGGGATGTTCGTCAAACATGATCGTAAACGCAACTGAAACCGAAACCGAAACCCACGTCGACGGAATGTCGCTCTCGTACTTACCGTTGCATAAATCAGAATTATTACGAAGCTATTAGCGTTTCAGAGCAACACCGGTACGTATCCTTTAGTCTCGTGGGCTATATGCGACCCCCGGTTTCAGCCTATAGGCAATAATTAATCATATTCGCGAGGTGCATACATATCCCGACTGGCACGCGGATGATCTACATTCGAGTAAGTACACTTAGCTTACACCCACTTTCGCATGTTATGTCAAACTAGCCTATACTTAAGAGGCATAGAATATTCATCGCTCAGTAGCGCGATAAGAATACTTGTCATGTATTTATAATACATGAAATGATCAGAGAGAAAGAATGGTTAAAATTAGAATGATTTGTGGAAGTATAAATGATGAATTAGGAAATATGAATAATGAATTATTAATTAGTCCATTTGCGAGTTTCGAAAACTCGAAGTAATTGAAAGAGTTCGCGAGCTTTTCTACATCGCGATTCACCTCGTCCTGGAGAATCCAACATAGGCAAATACTAAGTATGCATCACGTACAGACAGATGAGTTAAGCTCGGATTTAAGTCTCGAGCATTAGCCCGTCAATGTCATCTCCTCGAGCTCATCCCCTTCAGACTTATCGGACGCTGCAGCAACTAGCGGACTGAATATGTGTGCCCTATAGAGGGTGCAGAGACTCGTCCGCTTCAACATCCGCGGATTTCCGCGTCAGATGCCGCGACATCAGGTGTCCCATTAGGAAATGAAAATACAAATAAGCACAGATTCGAAAGTGTTTTGTGCGTTCTCATCTCATGTATCTGTTTCTTTTTTTGTTTTCATTTACTTGTACCCTCACGTGAATGTCATTATTTGTTATCACACATTGTATTATACCTCCGTGAAGAAATGTTGATGAGGTTCCCTAGGTAGGGAAAACTGGTCAATACCTCCATCTAAAATAAAAAAGCCATTGTGATTTAATTATTTACAATATTTGAGAACTTTATTATTTAATTTTTTACAAATGCTTCACATTTAAAAATTATTATTCAAAAACTTGTAGTTTGAAGGGACAAAAAAAGTCTCAGGATTCTGTTACTTTTACAGACACATGAATACATAAGGAAAACAATTTTTAACAAAAATAAAACAATT
This sequence comes from Synergus laeviventris, assembly GCA_032275145.1. NCBI lineage: Eukaryota > Metazoa > Arthropoda > Insecta > Hymenoptera > Cynipidae > Synergus > Synergus laeviventris. The sequence continues at coordinate 8,828,981 of JAUESI010000038.1, read as the reverse complement.
GAGGGTGGATAATTTTGAGAATACCCTATTTTTACCTAATTTGTGGTTTTAATGTGGAAAACTCTTCAATGTTCTGTTTCATTATCAACTATATATCTCAGTATTGTTGCATTATTTTAAGATGGGAATACCAATGTAAGATTGGTATCAATGGGACATTGCTACTCTATTGCCTCATAAATGTTTAATTATATAAAATATTTTTATTAAAAATGGAAATTCCAACCAGGGCATCGCCAAAACCTTCTTTCAATTTCATTAAGTGACGGTTGGCGTCTTGTTTACATTTCAATAATAATTTTAAATTGATACACCTGAATAATAAATTATAACTATTTTAGATTAACTCAAAAGTCGTTCCACTCATAAAACTATGAAAAAGTTATAACTCTTATGGCATTCGTGAATTCCTTTTAAATTTCTATAAATTCCAATAAAGATCATAAAAGCTCTGGAAATCCTGTAAAAGTTCTTAAAATACCACGAAATGTCTTCTCTAAACTTCAGTAAGTGAAACTTCACTGATTCCCAATCAAATCTCACGATTTTAATCAGTGAAAAATCACTCAACTTTCAAGTAGTTTAGTGACGATTACTGAAAATTTCAGTGACTTTTCACTAAAAAATGAAATCTCGAAAACAGAGTGTCACTGAAAATTAGTTAACTTCCACTGATAAAATTTTAGCGTGTCGTTAAATCCTTTCAAATTTCGTAAAATCTCTTAGAATTCCTTGAAAGTTCTTAAAATGACTAAACATCCTAGACAATATAGTTAAATCCTTTAAAATACAAATCGATTTTATGAAACATCTTTAAGGCCATGTATTACTTATTCTATTCCTACCTTACCGCCTTTCATTTTTTAGGCACCTTACTTGAAAAAAAAATCGCCATGTCACGTGAGTTATACATGGCTTTAAATTTTGTAAAATATGGAAACCTCCTTAAAGTCATTAAAATCACTTAATATCAAACGAAATCTCATGAAAACCCTTTAAATTACTTTTAAAATTTTCAATCTAGTCAAATGTAGTACTTGTCTTAAAATTAAAAAAATATTTTAATTTAAATTGCCTATAAAATTATTGAACACTGGAGTCTCGATTTTATCTTTCATTCAGTATGGTTTGCAGGCCATAAAGAATGAAAGACAGAATCGAGACGCAAGTGAATATCAACTTGGAATCTAGCATATAATATTGCTAGATTCAAAGTAGTTTGTGATTGAGAACTTGCGCATCATTTCATAAGAAACAAATGTAGAGCAAGTGAGTTTTGAAATTTATGAACGAGATTCGGAATGTTATTTGGCAATAACGTAAACTAGATATTGGAAGAACATTGAATAGTCCGAAATTTTAAGCATATAATCTGATTTATCGTTACAGTAAGAGGTATCAATGTCTCTTGGCAGATTTCCGTCGTTGTCATACGTAGACATGTAAATTATAGAGAGGATATAAATGTCAATATGACAGGCGGTCGGCGGTTGTTTCTACCGGCCGGTCAAAGTGAAATCATTAGTTTGCTTAAATCAATGCGCACGTAAATGTCCGAGTTATTTATGTTCCGTCATTAAGAGGACGTCCTTCTCCTTTGTCCCCCCACCCATTTTGCTCTTCAATTCTGTCTCGCGCTTCACCTCTCGCATGCACTTTCAGCCTTACTTTTTCATCCACGTGAAACGCAAGGTGATGACCTCGTGTCACCCTTTCACATACATATATATGTATATAATGTATATTGTATATATGCAACCCGCGAAACGAATTTTTTAGGGAGATAGATTTTGGTCTTTAACAATTTCCAAAATTTCAGACCCTTCCCTCTCCATTCAAGGATTCGAATGATTTGACCACCCCCTCGTTTTAATCTTCTCAAAACCTTACAAATTTTTTCAACTTTCTTTTGACATCTCTTTAGATCCTTTAGTTTGTTTTCATTCTTTAGAACTCATTTGAATGGTTTTGAACTCTTTAGTTGTTTCCATTCTTTTGTATTCTTTTAGATTCTGTTGATGGTTCTGTACCCATTCAAATATTTCCAAATGCATCTTGACTCAGTTTATAAAAGAAATTTAACATTAAAATCCTTGGAATTATTGAATGACCGACCTGGTCTCTCTTTTTTCAATTGCGAATTGATCAAGTTAGACAATAGAAAAATTAAATCGATCCGAAGCTTAGTCCTCGCCCCTTGGCATTTACGTCACTAACGGTAGCGTTACAAGATCTTCGACGACTACCAGAGTCAGACTTTCATTGGATCTTGATGGAAAGTGACGTGGGTAGCGGACACTGGTTAGTTCGATCGACCGATTGGAGAATCCGCCTTGAGGTAGACGTGATCAGTAATAGGATTGATTTGGATGGCTGGCACCAGTCGAGCTATGGTTGCTGCTTGGGATTCGTAGGAAATCCTTTAACTTCAAATAACACCACTTAAACGAATCTTGACAGCTCGATATGACATATCGGTTCTTTCTTGATCGACCGACCGTTCCATCTCATCCAGCTTCGATCTCTTGAAGCGCTGGACCATATACCTTAATCCCCTCGGTATGCCCAAAACTCATCTACTTCAAATTGATTCTATTTCTCCGCATTCCTCATCGAATACTTTTCTAGGAAACTCAAACCTGAATTTAATATAGAATTTGTCAATCAATCTCGAATCAATAATCCCCCTAATATATTCATACTTCAGAACCAAGGCTGTCGAACAAAAAATGTGGCCTTACAGTTATGAATATAATCTCAATGGTTTGGTAAACTCAACTTGAGAGTTCAGCTCAGAAAACTTTCAAATGGTGCCCCCATTGAAGTAATTTCAAACATACAGAGTAGTTCTAATGTGTACGTGCTTCGAAAAATTCTAATTCGAGAGCCAATTAATCATAAACCGCGGATGTTAAGAGTATTGTTCAAGGAGTGATTTTATTTATAGGTTTGGATAAGGTGTGAGGACATCGAAGCTTCTGTAGTCAGAAGAAGGTATCACTGATAGGAAGGTAAGATAGCAGTGAGCTCAAGTCACGTACATAACAAATGATTGCAGACTGGTCGAGAGTCGAGAGGGAGCAGAGGCGTACGCGTGCAGAGTCAAGAGATCTGTTGGTGGTCCAGGCTTCGGGCATCGCATCGTTTGTCAAGTCGTCGATATGCCGATCCAGCGGCTCGATTACCATATTTTAACGCCAGCGTTATTGGTCCACGACTTGCTACTGGAATCTCCAACAGCATACAGCATTCTCTATATTCTTGCCAAGTCGAGTCGTTAGTATTTTCTATCGACATCATCCATAAAGTGCAAATCCACGTACGTCATTCCTCTTAATGCCCACAACCACATTAAAAATGTTCAATTACTTTTTTTAATTCTCTTTCATTCCTTCGATTAAACAAAAATTATATGAAGGAGTCATAGGACGACCATAGTCCATTAAAATCTGTCAAAATTTCTGAAAAGTCCAATAAATTTAATAAAATTGATTGAAATTCGTTATAATATCCATAAATCTTATAAAACAAGACAATACAGGAATGTATTTGGTAAAATACATTGAAATTCCTTAGAAATCGGCTCAAATTTCGTGATAACCCTCGAAATCTCTTGAAATTCATTAAAAGTACTTAATAACTCATTAAAAATCTTGAATGAGCTTTTTTAATTTTCTTTAGTAGCATTGTCAAAACAAGAAGTTTCTCTATTACAAATTCGTAGAAAGTTACATATGAATTTCAATCGAAAGAGAAGAAAGATGTGAATTGAAGGAACCACTTGTCAGCTGACTTCCTGACGTTTGTGAAAAAAGTGGAGGACGTGAGAGCAGGACTTCGATTTAAGGGATGAGTGGTCGATTTCCTTTCAGCGATACCGGTGACATCGACGGAACCATTTATAACAGCTAAGCTGGCGTGGGTCCGTTTTACAGGTTTTCCATCAACATTCAAATACATCAGAGGCCTGTTCAGATGCCTCGACTAATGGTTCTCGTTGCTGACAGTGAAAAACACCCGTTTGTCAACCAACCCTCACGATTAATACCTCGATTCGGGAATCGTCACGTTTGATAAATAGAATACAACTGAAAAATTTGTCGAATGCATCTTCCGTTTTCAGGAATGATTGAGTCGTCACTGTCATCTAAAGAGGTCCTACTTTCTACATTTATTTGAATTTTATTTCATTAAGAAAGTGCCTTACAGGCAGAGAAGCATTGACTTTCAGATCATTTATTTTAGCATCCTCGGAGATAAAATCACGAGACGTGAAGTGGACATTCGGACATTTTGACGACGATCAAGCATTGAAATCCGTCGATACTTGAGTCGAGTAGAGGGAAGATGAATCTTGAATTCAGAGTGAGCCTCGAGACCTCGCACAGATCGGAGAGTGAAGTGGCTACAACAGCTCCCTTCAGTCCGATCGCAGCCACCTTAGGTGGTCCGAAATTCTTTCCACTCGAAATTACTTCCACTCATAAGTGGAAATCGGTTCGCTCCATTCGACGGCAATCAGTCCCGACCGGTCGAGGGTCCGATGCAAGTTCGATTTCGATGAGAGGACGACTAATGATTCATCGAACTTCGATCACGTTCCTCCACTCAACCTCCAAATCTTTCTCCTATTCAAATCCACTTTAGAGTTATATTCTCTTTTGGAAAATGTTTTATTTTTTATTATTATTATTTTAGTCGTATTTGAAAATATTTTCGAGCTGATAAAGTAAACACAGAAGTTATATATAATGTTCCCGTATTGAATCTAATAGTGCAACATCATCGACATCCGGAGCGATGCAGATAGGATCCTGAGAAAAACGAGTGGGAATTCTCCAATCCGTTAAATTGTCGATTAAACGCCCGTCGGATCACCCAAATTGAAAAATTTTCTGCCCAATTTAATCGTTTACCGAACCGATTATATTCTACTTAGAATCATTAAAGTCACCTGAAATATTCTAAGATGACTTATCGATTTTTCGTGAAAGCGTTAATAGATTTCTCAAATATTGGTCGTCATTCTGCCTCTGCAGAAAGAGAAAGCGCAATGTTTCAAATGTCTTCTACGTATTGCCAAAAACGTGATAGAATTAAATCTGCCAAAGTTAGAAGTCATCGACTTAATTTAATCTGTTCATTTAAAAGGTTTTAGAAGATTTTGAAGGATTTCGAAAGATTATAGAGCATTTCCAGATATTCTATAAGATTTTTAAAGAGTCGATAGATTCCAAAAGATTTACAAGGATTAAAATAATAATAATAATAATTTTTGGAATTATTCCACGTATTTAATATTATTTCTGAGAAGTTAAACAGCTTTCAATAATGTCAAACTCTCTTGACAGATTTTAAGTAATTTCTGAAAATTTCAAAAGCCCATAAAGAAATTTAAAATTTAAATTTGACTATTGTCAAATGCTTTAAAATCACGTGAAATTGCGTAAAATACTTTAAAAGACCCATGAAATTTTCTAACAGAAACTAATTTCTTGCGCAGGGTACGTCTATTATTGTTAGTAATATATAATATACATAATCGACCCTGATTCAATGTTTGAGAGCAGAAGATGCAGTTCGCAAAGTTGGTTTGACTCATCTCGAACGCGGTCACACCCAGTCGGCGCTCAGGAATAATAGCTGTCTTGGACCCGGACCGGAAGTCGCCCCCCGACTCCATGGTCCCCCACGCACGCAAAGCGTTCGGAGATTCGATGGTTTCGGTCGCGATGTCTACATAATGCAACCGTAAGCGCCCACCATCAGGGCAGCATCACTACGACTACCACCGGAGTACCAATCCCCACGTTTGATTTCAAGTTGTATCCTTTCGTATAGTCATATAGTGTACTAATGATGCCTACACGACAGGAACACTGACACAGACTTCGTGGGCGACTTGGTCTTCTAATACACTCATGAGTCCTGAGTCTCCTCTCAACTTAGGAGCAAAAGGACACAAGGGACGTATTTCAATATTTATAAGTTATTGTTTCGAAATTAGGGGCATAATCACAAGACCTTCCCATCCCAGAGACCAATGGACACGTTTATGAATAATTAGGGTACCTTCGATGATAATAAACATCGATCTCTCTAATTATCAACCTACGGTCAAGATTATGGGAGACATTACTTTCACTCTCGCAAGGAGTTATGGATGTATTTATAATACTCTAGCAGAAATTATTTTATGCAATTTCAATTTTAAGTGCAGTGCAATATAGGGTTCGAACCCCAGCTTGCTTGTTCATATCGCTTAATAATCGATTGATCAAATATTATATTCATAATGGATCAATCTTAAAGAATTTTTAATATTAAACAAGTAATTTTTTTCAGAGCATAATACTAAACCCTAAAACTTTTCTTAAGGGTATGTGATACTTAGAAAAATTATTGATTTCATATGTTCAAATTCCCCAACTTTACGGCTATAAAAATAAATATTTTGCCTTGAAACTTTGGGAAACGGTAAAGAGCATTGAAATGGACCGTTATTGACTCGATTTATCTTGCATAATGAAAAA
>JAUESI010000038.1:8808668-8822348 GCA_032275145.1 Synergus laeviventris | reverse complement strand
AAAAAAAATTGATGTATCCATTTTTTTCAGATATTTATACCGAAATGAAATCTTAATAAATATGGTTTTAGTTGAATGAAGAACGAAACAACCATTAAAGAAATGAAATTTATTTTACTTCCAAGCAGTGGGATTCAAACCTTCGAATCGGCTGCTCTAAACTGTCATAGGACTTGAGCTTAGCATGCTACTCTCTTAGCTAACCTGGCCAATAAACTTTTACTTAGAAAAAGCCTTCTTCAATTCTATGTCCCTGCGGTTGAAGCTCAGAAAACAATGCTTTTTAAAAATATTTGACTAAAATTGATTAGATATAGAAGAACTGAAAACAAAAATGAAAGAAGTTCGCAAGCACTTCCAGTTTTATATGTATAGGTTAAAAAAGTAAATGTTAATGGCAGTAAATGTGATGAAAAATTACAGTTTCAAAATATGAAAACTATAAAAGCATGCATTGTAGCACGTTTTCGGAAATAAATTTCCTATTTATTGGAAACATAAAAAGAAATTATCAGTAGATGATATGATATGTTTGCACTTGGAGTGATAGGCGTTCAATTCGGAAGGTACAGAGGACTATAAATCACAATTAGGCTTCAAGCAGTAGCCGATGGTAGTGGCTAGATCCATTAGGAGCAACAATGCACCCTGGGAGCTCAAGACGTTGTTGTCAGAAGAGAAACGGCCTTGGCTTTACATTCACTAAGAGGAGGTCAGTCACGTCAAGCGTTTCAAAGAGAAACTTTCACACCATTTTTTACAAGAGGGTGTCGATTACACACGTTTTAAAAGTCATTAATTTTATTTAATGCTGATTATAAAGATATCCACATTAAAAATATCTGCATAATGATAATTGCAATAAAAACAGATCAAAATAAAAGCAGATCGTCTTAAATCAATGACTATTCAAAACTTGTCCAATGTCCGACTTGGCTTAAATTGTTGATCCACTCCTGACTTCCAATTTAAAACCTGAAGAAAGGCTTCATTGTTCATCGCCATCAACATAACGACACAAAAGGAACAAGTTGTGATCGATTTGACACTAAAGATTCGTAAGTAGCGGTTCGACGAAGCTCTTCGAATCGATGATCAGTAGGTCGTCGTTCTTGAAAATCAAGCAGAGTCATCAGCGCCCACGTGAGATCTTCGTCGGGAGAGAGGCTTTGGTGAATAGGTGCGCTTGTGACAAGGAATAAACAAAATAGTGACGAAGCGTATATCGAAGTCTCTCTTCCCCTTAGTGAATAGGCATGATGAAGGATCAAAAGGGATGAGAGGGAATAAAGGGCAGTTCCAAAGTGTTGACATTGGAGACGATAACGACGGTAGCTCCGCCATTATAAAATTATAGATGATTACGGTTCGTTAAAAGAACGTAATTAAATGCACTGATTTGTAGTCTTTAATTTGTAAAATTATCAATCTTTCGTCCGGATTAGGAAATGCACTATCTACATTTAATAAATTTCAAGTTAAACGGAGACATTAGCGTTCATACGAAAAATATATGCAAAATAAGTGTTTTTAAAGGCTATTGTGGAATTTTATTGATGGAATTTTAAGGTTTTTCATGGAATTTCAAGATAAAAAATAGTTATGGATTACATACAGGAATATTAGCAACGAATCTACTGTTCCATAATTTCACACTATTACAAAGAGCTTCTCACGTGTAACTTTATCAGACCGAGCCAATTAGGACGATTCATTTTCAATGCACCAATAAAACGACTAGAAGACAGTCGCGCGTCTGTGCGAGGAGCGATAATGATAGTTGGCGGAAGATTAAAGCGGACTTGAGATGAAAATGTAATGCTAAGGAAGGAGGGCGAGACGCGAAAGGAAAATAGAGCGAAACATGTGAATCGGAAGATGCATGTGCGTTGACGACACAACGCGTGCTTCAATGTTTGTGTTGTGCATTGATGCACCAAGGCAAAAATGAAAAATAAGAATAAGAAGATTAGGGAGAATAATAAGAAGCAGCAGAAGAAAAAGGTGATGATGAAGCAGAAGAAGAAGGGAGAGGTTCTTGAGGATGAAGACGAAGAGGATGAGGGATGAGGATGCGTCGGAGGAAAAGAGTAACAGAATCGCCAGAGAGGATGGAAGAGGAGTGAAGTAACGCCTGCACCTGCTTCACAGTCCATCATGCCGAGTGTCACCCACGCTACTTTACTGCACTGCGAACCGTGTTATGCATCCGCGAGACAAGGCTCCCGCGGGATCTATGGAGGGATTTTAACAGTAATCGAGAGACATGGCGCCGCCGCCGTCTACGCGGTATTTGCGCCAGGCGAGCCAACAACTGTAACGAGTCAGATTTTTGATAGATTTCTTCGATCCACATTCCATGCATTTAAAAATGATTTTTAGATGATCAGCTGACAGTTGTCAATTACCATTTAGTATATCCAGGACGTCATATTACTTTTAATATCGACGTATTACTTTCAACTTCAAATCTGACTAATAGCTCAGTTCTTATATTCTGGTTTTCTCTATATTAAGGAAGCTGTAAGTAAATGAAATTATAGGTGAGAGTGGCTCAGATGGTAGCGTGCTAAACCGGATTTTGAACTGAAGGATTAGAGTAGCCAGTACTGTCCAGGGTTCGAATCACAGTAGAAAGAAGGGAATACATTTTTAAATCTTTCTATGATTTTTGATTAAAAAGAATAGCGTAAACATAATTAAAAAATTTAAAAAAAAAATTGTTAATCATTTATGACCAATCACAATAGGAATATAGAATTAATAAAGATTGTTTTAGTTGAATCGACAATCAAACGCCATTAAAGAAGTGAAATTTACAAGAGAGGCTACTCTAAACTGTCATAAGACCTGAGTTTATCACGCTACGATCTGAGCCAACCTTGGCCCATGAATTAAATTTACTTAGAGCCTTTTTCAATTCCCCATTCCTGCAGTTGAAGTTCAGCATACGTTGCTCTTTAAAAATAAATCTATAAATTCATGAAGTTGAGTTTCAAGTCTCACTAATACAAACCTTTTTACTTTTCCGTTTGAAAGGAGCTCTCAAAATTCGAAAAGCGGAATTTGCAAGGAAGAATTTACGTCTGCAAGCTTCAAAATCCTCTCGCTCGATGACTCGTGGACGCAGAGATGTAACCAGGGTGGTCCATTGAAGATTAAGTTCAGCTCGTTTTCGTTGACAGAACATCCAACTAAAGTGCCAAGTAGCAGGTTCCTCGGAAATTTGACCTAAAATAAATTTTAAGTCAATATGTGCTCCACTATGTTCTCTCATCTCTTCAGTTTGAAGACCTTGAATTTCTTAGTCTATACAAGATTCATTTCAACGAATCAAATTGATCATAAGGTTAACTCTAGTCCATTATTTCAACTTATGTTAGGTTGATTTAATCATAATTTAAAGGCATTCTGATATTGCTTAAAGGTTTTGATAAGAGAGAAGCCGCGTTTTCATTCTTAGGATCTATTGTTTAATAGATCCTAAATCTGCTTTGTCAGCCAAGTTCCATTCTAAAGTTTGGGCAATTTTTCAGGCTCGATCCATTTGTCCATTTTCAGCTGGATTTAATGGCATCGATAAATCAGAAGTAAGGTGTGCGCGTGGAGTTTTGCACACGAGTGAGTACCGTTCTTAAATCATCGTTGGGCACCTAACGCATTGGAAGGATCAAAGGAACTTGAGGGATAGTGTTGGATGCCGCCTTTCTGCACTTTGTCTCGCGGTGCTTTTTTTCCTACGTGATGCGATGCCGGCTGCAATTACCTCTTCGCGTAGTCTATTTAGCTTCTGCGAAGTGGCACGGACCATCGAAAGAGTTCACTAGAACTCGACAATTTTCCCCTTTCTTTTTCCCTTCGTTGCCACGGCTTTACTCACTTTTATTTATAGTCACTTCTGAAAATTCTATTCAGTACTTTATCCTCTTTTCCAAATCTTTTTTTTGTCTTCTTTTTCCAACCCCCTTTTACTAAACACACTTTTCATTTCCTTTTTCCTAAATCTTTTTTCCAAACCCCGGTTTCCAAATTTCTTCTTCAAACCTCTTTTTCAACTTTCCCGTAATGAAAACAAAAATCAAACTGTTAAAAAATAAATTAAAACATAGAAGTGGGTTTTGTAAAAAGGGGATTTGGAGATTGAAAAATGGGGTTTGAAAAATCAGTTCCTAAAAAAAAGGTGAAAATGCTCTATGAGATGCTCCTCAATCAAAGGAAATCGCGCTGATAACAATGCAGTCTCGTGGCAGCCTTCGAAGCTGACCCTTGAGGCAAATGCCGCAGAAGGGTTACGGAAGGCCGAAGTACTGGGAGAACTCAGGTTTGAAGGAGTAATGGCACGCGGGGTATGACCAATCAATTATTAGTAGTGCAGCGGCCCCACACACAGCGCCAATATTACCGGGACCATTACCTTTCGCCTGCTACACCTTCCCAACCATAGTCACAGGATGCTCGCTTACAAATTCGTCCTTCTTCAACCTAAGCTTCAAGCATATCTCTCTATTTTGAATATTAAAAAACGAATTCTTTAAAAATTTCTTTAGTGAAACAAACAACTATTCTGCCTTCTTTATTTTGTCCTCAAACAGGATAAGCAAAAATGATTTGATGGAAGGAATTTAGAGTCTTTTGGAAGGAAAATCCAAATTCGAGCTCTTCCAATTGTAAGGAATGAACAGAGGACTTGAATTTTTAAGAGAATTTAAAAAATAGGAAAATTTCCGGATTGGAGAAGAAAAATGCTTTGTAAATGCGAATCAGGAGATCACCAACGTCGTTTCGCCTGAGGCACGTCCGATGCGTCCCAGGCGCGAGTTGAACCGAAGCTATCGAACGGAACAGGGCGAGCCGGACGAGAGAACAGATATTTTAATTATCGTCCGCACGATCTTTGTTGCTTTATGGTTCAATTTCGACATCCACCCACGAAGCACTCCATCCTTTCGTTCTTCACTCTTCAATCAAGAACAATTTTAATAAGAGTAAGCTGAGACCGAGACAATTAGGCACATTCACTTATCATTCATTTACAAAGTTCTTCACATTCACCTTCCATACACCTTTTACAAACTCCTTATTCATCTCCCTTTTTCAATACCCCTTTACTAAACCTAGATTTTAAACCCCTTTTTCCAAATCCCTTTTCAAACCCATTTACCAAATCCCTTTTCCACTTTCTATGCCTCCTTTCCACTCCTTTTTCGAAATTCACTTTCCATTCACCTTTTCCAACCTGCTTTTCTACCCCTTTAAGTTGAGGAATAAATCTTCGGAAGTAGAATCCGGAAGTTTGCAGGGCGATTTTAGGTTCCTGCACGCGACTCCCCTGGCCAGGCAATCAATGATCCGGAACGGAAGATCCGTTAGTGGGACTGGATATATGAAATAATTAGGCACTAGGCCGCAAACCCCGAATTTGTTGTACGCCTTGTATGCGTTGTGCCCACCGCTATGTGATTCCTCAGCTGGGACTAATGATATGTGTGTATTTCCCATGGTCGGGTCTGAGACCCGATGCCATGATTACATGGTATCGGTATCTTACAATGCGAAGATATTCACTGGTACCACCACTACGAGGTCCTTCGTCGTATTCGTGGGCCTTCGCCACCCGCGAAGGATGTGTCTTTGTATATAAGAACGAATGCTTGGCTATCTTATTGAGCTATCAATGGGCCCGACTTAACCCTTTGCCAGGACGAAGGTACAACGCAGTGTCCCTCCGTCGAGAACCTTTGATCTTCACCGACTCAAGAGACCGCGAACTATATGTTGCATTACGACCTCACTGCGCTTATTACTGCCCGAAGATACTACTGTTGAACTCGCGGAGATGTTTGACTTCAGATAGCCTTGCAATCATCGAAGTATTTAAATCTGCAGTCATTACTTCCAGGATTTTTATTACTCTTGCTCTTGTTCCATCAAATTTCTTGAGCCTCAACCATGTGACTTTCTTATTTTGCCAATAGTTACTAAATTATCGCAGCGTGACTCCTTTATCTGAAAAATTCATAATATTCAAATACAAAAAAGATATAAAATTACATTTAAAGATATTTTACGAGTAATTTTCAGGAATTTCAAGGGAGAGTACGATTTGTACTTTAGAGAATATTAAAGGATTTCATGAAATTTCATGGGATTATATTTAACGGTTGACATTTAAAACATCGAACATATGCTGCGAGAATGGGAAATGGGATAATGAAAAATGGAATGATTTAAAAGTGTGAAATTAGGATCTTGCGAAAATTATAATATGTACTATAATTGACTCCCTGGTTAATATTCACGTTAGTATTAAACGCGGAAGGAAATGTCGCGAAGCTCATTCATTTGTGGATAATTACATATACGTATGGTACATACATACCATATATAACTTCGGAAGTAACATATGTGTTTCTCACAATATTAAACATCGCTCATTGATCCTGGATTTACACCTGCATCCAAAAAGTTGATTATTCCACGGAAGTGCGAGCATGTGGTCTCATGTGAGAAAAATCGGTAAGGAAGCCTCAAAATATTGCAAAAAGTCAAAGAAAAGAAGAATGAAAAAAAATAAAGAAGAGGAGGAAGTTGAGGAAGAGAAAGAACTAAAGAGAGAATAAGATATAAGGATACAAGAATAAGAAAGACCGCGTCGTAAACAAAGCCAATAATACATTATTCTGAAACTTCTTTCCAATCCTATTTTCCACCCTCTTTTTCAAACTTATTATTATTCCCCTTTTCCAAAACCCGCTTTTCTATCTTCCTTTTCCAAACTAATTTTCAAAACACCTTTACCTTTTCCACCATTTTTCACCATTTATCTATCCCCTTTTTCCAAATCCCTTTTCAAACCCATTTTCTATCCACCTTTGTCACCATTTTCTCCAAATACTTTTTCAAAAATCGTTTCCCAATTCCCTTCTTCAAATCGCCTTTTCCAAACCTTTTTCCCAAAATTATTCCTAAAATTCTTTCCAACCCTCTTTTCCAAACTCCTTATTCATCCCACTTTTCCATAACCCGCTTTCCTATCATCGTTTTCTAAACCGATTTTCCATCCACATTTTCCAAAATTCTGTTTAAAATGCCTATAATAAACATAGTAATCAAGCCGTTTTTCCGCCTCTATTTTCTATACCTCCTTTCTATTCCGTTTTTTAAATCCACTTCCCATCTCCGTTTCCAAATCGCTTTTGCTAAACCTTTTAACCAAAACCTTTTTCCACCTACTTTTTCTGTTCTCCCTTTTTATTCTCTTTTTTAACTCTTTTCCTGGATTTCAGCCTACATCCAAACAGTCCTATCTTAAAAAAGTGATGTTACCATAGATCATTTTCGTTCTAAAAACGATTGCTTTGAAAAAGGATATATTAATACATAGAATACGAATTTAACTAAATTTATTGAAATTTTAGAAAAGAAATTTTTAGGGATTTGGCGAGATTTCATTGTATTTTCAGGAATTTAAAAGTATTTGACGACATTTGGTGAGATTTTAAAAGAAATTTTTGAGGGATATAACGACATCTTATGAAATTTTGAGGAATTTCAGGAAATATCAAGTGTTTTTACAAAATTTAAAGGAATTTCAGGATATTTTGAACGATATAAAACAGATTTTTTTAAATTTTATGAAAATTATGGAGATTCCTGAAATTATACAAAGAATTACAAGTTTTTATATTTCAAAAATTAAAAATTCTCAATTATATTGTATACTTTTGAAATCCCTTAAAATATATGTAAATATTTTTATTTGAAATTGTTCACAATCCTCTGCATCTTTTTAGCAAAAAGTGCAGTTCAAAAACGAAAAATTAATCGTGCACGAACTTAGTTACTATTTTATTGTAAGTCGTAAGTCCAAACATGTGGACTCATTTGGGAAAAATCGGTAAGAAAGCCTTAAAATATCACCGAAAGTGAAAGACAAGAAAAATACAAGGGAAGAAAGGGGAGGAGGAACAGGAGGAAGAGATAGAATTAAAGAGAGAAGAGTTCGCGTCAAGGAAGACCGCGTCGTAAACAAAGCCAATAAAATATTACGTAGAGGCCTCTCTGCGTACACAGAGCCGAAAAGAAAGAGTTACATGGAGTGCTGGTCGGTAATAACAGCCACGGCACATAATTGCCAGAACGATTGAATTTCTATATTACCGCGAAGCCCTTGCCTCAGCGCTGCAGAAGACGTATGGCTCCGGCGAGACGCATCCTCCACTTGCTTTAACGCTCCTGGCCGCAAAATTAATTCGTCCAGCTTCGCTCCTCGGCTCTCTGTCACCGCAGCAGGTCTCGCTTTTTGCATAGTTTTTGAAATGATTTCGATCGTCGCCCGATTCGCACCATAGCCCGAGTGTGGATACGAGCCAAACGCTTCGAGAGAAGCGCGGCAATGAGTTACCGGGCGGGGACTATAACTCGCCCCGTGATATACGACTGTATCTCGGTACCATTTGGCAGACGTAGATATATTATACGCATACCGCCAAGACGTAAATTTATTTATTCTATAATTATCGCGTACAATTGGTAATGCGCCCCGTGTGCGGTACCGGCGCGAGAGAGCCGAGAGAGCCGAGAGAGGCCGCCAGAGATTGTTACTTCCTGGCCATTTCCGGCGATCAAGGACTCGTTAGAGTCAAAAGCCTTCGCTCATTTATTATATTTCAGTTTTGAATTCAGTGAGGCAATTTCACCTACTTTTGATACCTGGGGAGAAGAAAATATTTGCAACATTGATAATTCTGAATCGTAATATTTATGCAGATCATCTCATAGCGTTCTCTAGGAGATTTTAAGAAATTTTTTATAGATGTTGAAGGATTTTAGAAGATTTTGAGTGATTTTAAGGAATTTAAAGAAATTTAAAGATATTTTAAATCCTAAGAACAGAAATCAAAGTCTAGGGCTTAAAATCTTTGTCTTATGTAAAATTCCTCATTCCGATTCTAAACAGATATATGCTTTCTATGTTAAAAAGACTAATCCCGTTTAGTAACAGATAATTTATCAACTATACACATTAGAACTTTCCATTTCGATTTACAAATACAAAAGAAACTCATGAGATAATCTGATCCTCGAGAAAAAGAATGCGAAGGAATATTATCTGCAAAGTTACTTGAGAAGAAATTATTTTCCTTCTCATGCAAGTGTTTTATGTTATCTCACACCTTCGTTCGTATCCCGAACTCTTGATTAATGATCGGAAAGACACGCTCGTCCTCATTCATCCCGAGAAGCCAATATCGAATGGTGTCTGGCTAACGGATAATATTCGCGATGCTATCTTGAATCGGACCATACACTTTGTCCATAGCTTTTATTGCATTTTACAATAAAAAATAAGCGACCTCTGGACCTTGCTATCAAAAGCCAACCCACACCATCAGAGAACCCTGATGTTTCGTGCGTGGGGTACGTCCATCTTACCGCGGACGTTCACAATAGCTTCTGTTTAGAGTACTTACACTCTTGAGGGCTGCTGAGTAACCCAAGTCAGCCATCTTACATCGAATAAATCATCACGAGACGTCACGAGATATCATTGAACCGGTTGACGACTACCATTGCTGATGCACCGGGTGCTCTCTAAGTTGCTTCCTCACACCGAGATAATGCTGGAACATTCAAGAAGTTATATTTATTGGGTCATCAATTATTTCTGACATTGAATCCAAAGGGACTTTTTAATAGGGGAATTAAGAAAAGAGAGTTAGAAAATTCGTTTGTAAAAAGGTTTTAAAAAATCCCTAGGTAATCAATTTAAGTACGTGATAGCCAAATTTTAAAGCCCACTCGGTAGATTCCCTGGTGTGGTTTTATGATAGGTGGATAGTATCGCGTATCAATCAGATGTCCGAGCTACATTGTCTTTTACGCCAGGCAGATAAAGGGCGCCTATTCTAGGGTCCTGGACGTTCTCGGGCTCCGGGTGCGGATTTCTGGACCACCCGGGAGGATCCTGCACACACGGCAGGAATCTTATTGACTCGAAGTGAAAGTGGCGAATTGGTGATGAGACAGTAAAAAATGTCAGCAGATTCTAAAGATTTTTTAATATTCGATCTAAAAGATCAAGGATTCATCTTCAAAAATCCAAGTCCTCGATAAGAAATAATTTGAGAAACTAAATAATAACCTAATCTTCAATATAATCATAATCATCCTAATCAAGTTAATCATTCTCTAATTATCTTAATCATCTGAATAATCAATCTAATCTGGAACTTTTCTTGACCTTCTTCATCTCCTTAGAGCTAAATTGAAGAGATGATGAAGACTTGAGCGGAATTGTGGAATTCCAAGATCATGTTGGTAGCGATCTAGGAAATTCTTTGGCGAGCGATATGTAGGAAATGAGCAACCAGTTGGCGAGGGTATGCTTGGTCAAAAGTTCCTCGTCGAGAAGAGAAGGCGGAGGAGTAGGATATGGATGATGGCGAAGAAGAAGGAGCCGTGAGGGCTGAGTACACAGTAGCAGACTTCTCATATAATGCGATATAATCACCTGGCATGACTGCACACTATCTGATTCGCACATACACACACAAATCACTGACAGGGTCCACATTTGAATCCTCGACGACCATTACTCACTGCTCCTGATATTACTTCAATTCAATCAGTGTCTTGCCACTGCCTGGCCCGCCCCGGTGCGTATATTCGCCATCGAGCTTTTACATCCACAAGTACCAACCTATCTGTAACTTTACATGACGAATAGTTCGACCGCTTCTGGAATGCCGTCCAACCATCATCGACGATTGGTGTTGCTTCTGAGCTATCCTTTTATTTTAAATTTATTTTATTTTTATTTTATTTTACTTTTATTTTCCCCCTTTTTCCACACCTATCTCTAGCCTCCATTTCCATTCTTCTATTACAATTCCACTCTTTACATTTCTTTTCCAACTTTACTAAACTACTCTAAAACGACTATTTTTCTACACGTTTTCCTGTTTCATGATTCGTTATTATAAAATCGAATCTGAAACTCGAAAATATTTTGTTCACATACCCATCCCTAATTGTCAAGGAGCCAATTTTTCATTCAGCATTTTAGAGGTCTGAATCTTTGGATATTTGGATCTTTGGATGTGAGCAGACATCAATAGACGTCTTCAAACGATTCCTCTTTTGGCAGAGTTTTGGTCTCACGACTTTTGTCGCTTTCAAGAGCAGCAGACAGATTGCAACCTGTTCAGTCTAAGGTTAATCGATGTAGTTACTGTCAGTGATGAATAAGCGTAATCGGTAGAACAGAAACGGACCGTGTGAATTCCACGTGTCGGCCGAAGAACGACGCCTCTCTCACCCTATCTTTCTCTCATTTTCTCCTGTCTAGCCATCTAATTGAGTTAAATTTGAAAACCCTTCTTATATCTACTCGCAAAGTCGTAACAATTATTATGAACATTCTCTATTGATTTTCATCTGCAGTTAGCAATAAAGTCTTCACGTCGATACAAGATTTAACACATCGATCTTCTTTCTGAACAACGAAAAGTTTCCATTGAGTTCATAAGTTGCTCGTAAGTGCGTCCAACTTTCCATATTCATTTCTCGGATTCGCCGACTTGCTGTGACCGAGCAATAAATCTTGTGGTAAGGTCTGCGCGGCCAGTGAATTGTACGCGGTCAAATGATCAAAATTACAAGGTTCGCTGATGACATTCCGCCCGAGAGTCGCCAGGAATAATTTCAAACGTACAGTGGAAGTGGGACCTCTTGATTTTCATTTGCTGTGATTGGTTAGGTAAACACATCAAAGAGCTCACCTTTCCGTTTTGCACAATAAAGACTTGTTGCAATCGATTCTCAGCCATAACCACTATCTACTCTTCTTTCAAAAAGATGCAATATATTGAAAAACACTCAGAATCTCCCTACAAATCCAGGATTCGTTGCCAAATTCCTCGCTCTCTCAGGCTTTCATTCAAATCTTGTATCTCGCATCTCTTTTTCGTCAGAATGATCGCCCCCCTTGAGGGGCTGATAATCCGCGCGCGTCCTTCGCATCATCCACTCGGAGCGAGTAATTCCAAATTGGTAATCACGCGATGGCGCCAACCTCTCGCGGCCCGTCAGCAATCTCGTGTCTTGTTGTTCGGACTCTCCTCTTTGCCCTTCCTTTTTTTTCCCTATCTTCCTCTTTCCCAAGCTCTGCCTACCACCTTCTATCCCTTTCCATCGCACGTGTTTGTGTACAACCTTTCACGGCATGTAGAATGATTGTGTGTGGAGCGGAACGTTCCGGTACCGCATCAGAGGTTTGTCTTTGTGATGGCCGACGCAACGTGCTGCAGGGACTCGAACGGCTACCGAGATACGCGCTGAATTATCTACTACGTTAGTCCCTTCAACGTGGGTCGGATACTCTCGTATACAATCATCATCTTCTGCTTCTTCTTTTCCTTCTTCATCCTCAGAACATCCACTCTCCCCTCCCTCGCCTTTCCCACCACCCATTTCACCCCCTTTCCCCCTCATACCCATGACCTCTTTCATCTTCACTTGATTGACAGTAGTCGGTATTCAATTCCTTCATCATCTTCATCTGATCCTAACTACGGAAATTATCATTCTTATATAAGTATGCTAAAGGTAGAGATAGATCAGTAGCGCCAATTCAGATGATGAAGAGCAACTACTATTGGACCCAGGAATTACTCCATTGAAGAAGAATGCTTCATCCTTAGCCATACATTTTTTATTTTGACTTCAACATCACCCTTTGCCAAAATTAGAAGGGGCGGAGTGTCTGACAGATTTTTATATGTATGAAAATCCCTTCAAACTCTAAACTCTAATTGAAATGGAATAGCGGATGTGAAAGATATTTTTATGTTCTAGATTAGTTTTTCTGAAAAAACTTGAAAATATTTTGATACACCATCTTCCCCAATTGGAAAAGAATATGGGATTTAAAAATATGTAAGGGTATTTTCGAAACACGTTTAAAATTATTTCAAGCGATTTAAACAATATAAAGAATTTTGCAATTTAAAAACTTCGCAAGATTTGAATCGATTTCAAAGAACATAAATTTGCGAACATATAAAAATTATTGTTATTATTAGTTCATGATTAAAACTTAAAAGCTTTAATTTTTCTTAAAATCTTTATATATATTTATTTATTCAAATCGCTTGGAATTCTTTCTAAAATTTCTTTATATCCATTTTACAGAATTTCAACAAGTTTTTCAAAATTTTAAAGGAATTCATCAGATCTAAATCGATTTCAATGAACTTGAAAGAATTTCATGAGATATGTAAAAAATTCAAGCAACTTTCCTCTGTTCACTTGGTCACACGGATTGGTTTAAGCCTTAAGGCATCTCATTCAATCATCGAAATTAAGCAGCGCTTGATTTGGTGAAACTTGGATGGGTTCTGTTGTTAATAAGCACAGGATCATTATTCTAAAATTAAAAGATGAAATTAAATATTTATAAGTTTCCAGAACAATAAACATTATTTAAAAAGTTTTTGACATTATTAACGACAATTTGTTGGGATATCAAAAGAGTATAAAATGAAGGCCTCTTTTGTTTCTGAAACAGAGGCTAAGTACCTGTCGTTTTCGGAATTTTCTGGACTTATTGCAAATCTCGATGGAGAGTCGAGTGGAGAACGCGAGGAGAATGACAGGAACAATCTGCTGTTGTCATTT
>JAUESI010000038.1:8793558-8808568 GCA_032275145.1 Synergus laeviventris | reverse complement strand
GACTTATTGCAAATCTCGATGGAGAGTCGAGTGGAGAACGCGAGGAGAATGACAGGAACAATCTGCTGTTGTCATTTGGCTCGCTGTGAGACTCCAGCTCGATTCGCGAAGCAGAAGCGGTTAAAGAAAGAAAAAGGAATGGCAAGAAACATGAAATCAAATAGCACCTGAGGCATCTGCGACCCACGCAGCTTCGACGTTCGAAGAAATTTTATCTTTCGCACCGATGACATTTCAGAAATAAATGACCACAAGATTTATTTTTCTTACCTTCCAACTCAAAGAGGCATTCCATTCATCTTTATTTGTCAACATAATTTGCGTCACAGGACATAATTGCACGCTACGATGTAACCGAAGTAATTGAAGAAAAGAGAGAAAGATAAATTGATATAATTGTCACAAAGAGAGGACATTTAAAATATTTCTGAGTTAGATCATCAGAGAGTAATTACATTTGACGTTATGTCTAGATTATACTTTGATTCTAGATCTCGTTTGATAAAATTGTCAAACCGGAAGGATAGAAGTGGCAGACTACCAAAAAAACGCTTAACTTTAATGCTTGCTTTAATTATCGCTTTAGTGTCTATTTGAGATTAATTTTGCACGAGAAATTTTAATTGGGAATGAAATCATTATTTCGAGGATCAATTCTCTTGGGGGTTCTCTTTGACAATAAAATTTATAATCCAGTGCAGCCAATGAACTGCAGTGAAGTATCACTTCACTTCGACTCTAGCCTGTTCACGAGTCGTCATCTAACCCCCTTCAGGTCCCCCTGACGTCCCTCGCGATCGCAATGGCTGTGTTTGCATTTCGTTATATTCAATTGGAAGTCCGGGAAAAAGCGAGAGAAGAACAATGGGAATCACGATATTTGTTTGTTCGCCAGTCGACAAGAGCGTCACATCCCGAGGGTTCTTGGCTTTTGTCAGAGGTGCTTGGCCATAGAGAAATTTTTGTTCCAACAAAAAAAAAAGAAGACTCCAGTTAAACGAGAAAGAAAAATGAGAGATCCTTATCTGGAAAATAACTCACTGACTCAAGATCCGGGTTTCAAAAATAATTGATAAATATCTATAGAAATTGAATTTTTTTTGATTACAGGCCCTGGGTTCTTAAATATATAATTTATTAATATAGGCTCTTAAATAAAATAATGAGATATGCGTTAAATAGCTTATTAAATATCTGAGATATTACGCGGAGAGATTATTAAGCATCTTGACGAATTGAACTGCAGAAGTATCTTTTTTGAGTAGTAAATTATCTCTATAATTAATATTCAGTGGCAGGAGGAAATATATTCCATGTATTGACGTTTATTGAAAATAAGGAGGAGAAAAAGGGCTTTAAGACTCACAGGGGGTCCAACCTTGCGTTTAACAGCCCATAAATATTACTTTGACTTGAGCTTAAATTGAACCTACATATCTTATAAAACATACTCCTCCTTTATATTACATCAAATATGTAGTTTATTGCTATAGAGGGGTTCTTCTCACACTATGAATTATAAAAAATATATGTACTCCGTATATGGACAGAAAATTATAGGGTAGTCTTTAAACATTAAAGCTGTTAATTTCACATGCTTCATTAGTCCCAAACAGGACTTTCTTCAGGTCACTTCACACACCACCCGTTTTTCAAGCCCCTATTCCAAAATCTTGTGATAGTTTAGTCACAACTCTCCCTCTTTTCCAAGACCCTTTAAATTTCAATTATCATTCTTCCGTCATCATCATCTTATTTTTTTTCGAAAAATTATTATCTTGCAAAAAAATGCATGGATTCATTTGATTTGTTCAAGGTCTGCAACTTTTATCTGAAGCTGTTTCTTCTTAAACCGTGGTTCGAAGTCTGGATCAAAGTCGAAGATCCTTGATTCTTCTCGATATTTCTTTGTCCATAAAATCTTGACACTTTGATATGTGAGAAAGAAGGAGGGATGGGATTCGGAGGACGGTGATGGTATTCATGATGGGACTCTTTGGCTGAAAGGGAAAGGAATATAGAGAGAAAAGAGAATATAGAAAAGGGAGAAGAGCGGGAGGAAGGAGCGATGAGGATAAAGTTCGGTGGTTCGTATATCGGAGGCTCGCGGATTTTAATCAACCGCCGATCTGACGGCGGGATCCGATGGGATCCATGTGCGAGATGGTGGCGAGGCGCCACGGGGGTTCGACACGTACACCGCCATCGGACGCTATGGGATGCGATCGCCAGGAACCGTATTCACTACACACGCCCGTATCTACAAGGCACGTCAGACTTATAGCGCCTTCTCGAAATCACCGATTTTATGGGCCACCTTTGATGTTTAATGAAGGAATTTTACGACTCGAGATTGTTTTAAAATATCACCGCACCGCATCCACCGATAATTTCTTCTCCTCCTAAAAGTTTCCGCGTTTCGCTGTCCATTAATATCATACTCAAAGACGATTTTTAATTCAAAGCAATTGAACAAAACTTACTATATTTTTCTGTTAAAAATCGTTCACTAATTATATATGAGAAACACGGGTCCAAGAAATGTTATTCATCCTCCGCCAGAAAATACCTTAATTGAAGACTTAAAGATGTCTTAAATATTCGAGCAAACTTCCACTGAACTAAAATTTCATTTGCTCTGCATTCTTGGTGAAATTTCAGCATGATGGCTTTTCGATTAATACTTCCGCGAGGAAATTCAATTAATTTTCAATTAATCAGGTAGCGATGTGCATATACACAAGCGAGCCCATTTTCTCGTCGGTCCGTTGCAGCGAGATACGATATACTATCCGGACGAGTCGCGATGTAAGTTGGGGAATTAAATTTTAATCTGTTCCGGTATTAGTTATGGATTTATGTTTGTTATACCTCCGACACGAAACATTGCACCTACCTGGCTCACGAAAGCGAGATATAAAGAGAAATGAGTGAGATGGAAAGTGAAAGAGGAGTGGAGAACTCGATCTCGACCTCTGCGAGAAGTCGGGGACCAAGTTGGACGAGGATGTAGGATCCCACCCGCTGACGCCACGCCACTCGTAGTATCGAACGCCCTAACAAATTGTCTTGTTTTAAACGAAGCAAATTCCAAAACCCAGAACCTGTGCTTGTACCACTCCAGCAGGTTTGCTGCTGTTTTTGCTGCTGTTTTTGCTGCCTATACCGTTCTCGATTCCCAGGCAGCCGATCCATAATTCGTTAGCCAGGTTGGATTAAATTCCATAAAATTCCAAGAAACTTCTTCCCGAAATAGAGATGTACAACTTCAAGAGGATTTCTCACTCCCTTTACAACTCCTCCTGTTCACATTTGTTAGCGACGTCGCCCCCCTAACCCGGTTTAAATCGCACTCTCTAGTAATGTCACACCTCTCACTCTACTTTTAAGACCTTTTTTAAGCCACACTCTCTAGTAAAATAACACCTTTCCCTTATTTTCAAGGTCCTAATGAAATCATACTTTCTAGTAACATCACATATCTCCCTCTACTTTCAAGACCATGTTTAGGTCACACTTTATGGTAAGGTCTCACTCATCCCCTTTTGAAGGAATCTTTTCATGTTGCACTTTAAGAATGTCGCACCCCTCTGATATTTACTAGCCCCTGTTGAAGTCATACTTGCGAGTAACGTCACAATATAGTACCAGGCCTCACAGTACCTATGAGAAAAAAATACATAGGATACTTTTTAGTTGCTCAATTGCTCAAAATGCGACAATTTTTGCAATGTGAGCAGCAAAACGAAAAAAACCTGCTGTTGTGGTTTTTATGTAAGTTAATTTTACTAATAATCTGCTAATAACCAAAAGGCTTTAAATGTTCGACGATTTCGAAAATTTTATACGAAAAAATATGATTTTCAACAAATTAATTCAATTTGCAACTTATTATCATCTAAAAAGGTAAAAAATTGAAATTAAATTGAGCAATAACCTTGACTTCCAAGTCAAGTCAATAAAATTTAAAGTAGAAGCTGAGGAGAATCTAAATGAATTCAAGGTGAATTTAAGATTGATTCAAAATAAATCTTACGTCAATTGAAGATACTTTATAAGTGGATTCAAGAGAAATTTAAGAAAATTTTGCGCGAATTGGGAAGAATGCAAAGATAATTCAAGGTTAATTGAAAAACATTCAAAATGATTACATATATAAATGAATTAAAAATATTGTAAATTATTTTAAAAGTTTTCTTTTGCAATTAACACGAATTCAAGATACTTTGAATTGAAGAAATTTTACAGGATTTAAAAGACTTCAAGGAATTCGAAAAGTTTTCAAGCGATAATTTTTTGAATGATAAATTTAAAGAAAAATTTACACTATTGTCTGAAAATAGTGTACTTTAGGGATTAAATCTTGAAAATAGGGGACATTAGGGACCTCAGCTGAATATAGGGGTCAATAGGGAATGTAGGATTGTTTACATATTCAGTATAAAGGAAGAAGAGAGTTACCTCTATTTAGCAGCTGTCCACAGGTAAGTACCCTCTTAACTTTACGTCTGATAATGCTAAAACTCTCCCCTGTTAGTACTATGGTCTTCAAAAGTAGAAGGTGTTCCGGAGGTGGTGATAAACCAACTCGATCCATCACTGCCCCAGACGGTGGGCGAAGAGGGAGGAATTTAGTCTAAGGTGGTCAAAGGTCTACCTTCAACTCTGCTACTTCCTCCTCCTTATAAAAAACACCCTTAAATTAAGCTCTATCTTTACTCGAACATGTATTTAAAACACAATCTCTTAAATCCTATAATATTTTTGCAACTAGATAATTTTTTTAAACACACAAAAACTACCTCTCCTATATTATCTGTCTAGGTTGGATGTATTTGTAAAGTGTGTGGGAAAGCAGGGGAGTTTGGCAACGGCAGTCATGGAGATATCCATAATATCTCCAAGCCATGCAACTTTTAATATCGACGGGGTGTTTTCTCACCTTTCAGCATAATATTAGGCACCAGTTTTGAATTTAAAGCTCGCTCGCGCTTCGAGCCCTATCCGATATGCTAATAGCATAATACCCGACCACGATTTCATACAATAAAGCTGGTAATCATCACATCCCATAAACAATGACTCTTTTTCGACTTTCAGTCTACTTTCATAAACTGTTGACTTTATTAGGAATTTTATGGAGCAGGATTTATAAATGCAGGGCTTCATTTTTTTAAATCGTCAAAACTTTATCACCAATGGCATCGGTCAAATCTGCCCGGTCAGGGTTCCAGAATGTCAATCTTCCGGTAGGCAGTGCCCTATCGCTAACGAGGGTATATTGATTTCTTCTAGAGCCTTGACGAACTTCCAGGGCGGTGCAATGTTCGAGCTTGCAATTAAAAATAACACGAGAACGCGATAAGGGCACTTCGAGGGGGTTGACCTATAAGAAAAATCGACGCCAGGCTTCTACTTTCCATTCCTACCTTCCTCATTGCGTGTTTCATTTCTAATCTGGAATAAACTTTATTACGTATATAGGTATCGTATACCACAATACATGGTATTATTAATTGGGATATAAAGAGATATATTCAGAGACGATTATTCATAAAAATATATCGTAGAAAATTGTCAGAGTCTCTTTTTCATCCCTCTTTACAAATCCTTTTATCAAAACAATTTACTAACATCTATTCGAATCCCTTTTTCCCAAACCCGAATTCAAGCTTTTTTCCCACCACCTTTTTTGAGTATTTAAAGCTTTGGATTTTCAGACTTAAAAATATTTTTTCACACCCCCTTCTCTAATTTAAAAGAAACACGGGGTGTAAGAAAATAAAAAAATTTTACAAAGAATTTCAGGGTATTTTAAAAATTGCACCAGATTTAAAAATAGTTCAAGGCATTTTCAAAATATCTTCAAAAAGTTTTTCAAGATCTTAAAGCGCCAGATTTGATTTGATTTCAAAGAATTTTGAAGAATATATGGAAGAAGATTGTTTGAGTCCATTTGTAGGTAGGATGTTAATTAAAACTCGAAAACAAGCACCTGCAAAAGATTTTAGAATTTTAAGGATTAATTTAAATTCTTAAAAGCATCCGAATTTTATTATTTTATTTAGGAAACATATGAAGCTTGACGAGAAAAGCAAGCAGAGGAAAATGGTCGAAGAATGTTTTAGATCAATGTTCGTAGGTCTAGACTCTATCTAAAATGGACGAGATAGAGAGATGCTGAAGCAGGAGATGAACTGGCTGATGGGAGGGGTAAGCTCGCCAGGAAGGAAATTAAAATTGAATAGTTGATGAATTTTAGGAGTGCAAGCTCGATGATTTATGCAGGATTGTAGACTCGTAGATTCGTAGATGATACATACCTGACCACAGACACACGGTCACTTTCTCTGAAACCTGTGTGTGCAAGTAGGTACGAGTGCTCAGTGCATTCCCTCACGCTCGTTCTTGCATTCTGCGGATTCGCATGCATTATATATCTTATTCCCCTCATATTGTCGTTCATCAAGGCCAGCCAAGTAATTAGTATAATATAAGATTGAATTGAGGAAACCACAGAATATATTACTCCTCCTCTACTCGTTAATTCTGTTTCAACTTCCCTCACACACCAAACAAATCCAACCTGCAAACAAAATATAGAATTAGAAAGTGGTACCGAGCTAATTATTTAAGAAGATGATGTAGAAGTACATTCAGAAATATTTGGCTGAAGTTTCAGGTTTCTACTCTAACAAATTTTTTTGTGATCAAAGATTTCTCATCAACTACTAAAAATATTATTTAGAAAACCAATTTTTTTTTAGTAATAATCTTTGAAGAAAATTAACAAATCTATCTGAGTAGACGTCTGATCGGACAATTAATAATTTTATGTGGTTCAGGGCCCGAAATCTTGAAGAAACCATTAAATTCGGGCCCACTAATAGTGGTGTCTGAACCGGAACTGATAGTGAACGATTAGTAAAGAAATACTTAATTGTGGATCGTAATTTAGTGGTTCAAGAAATGATTTAGAAATAGTGTGGGATCTTCTTATGGAAAAGGAAAGACCAGCAAGTGCAGTTGGTCTCCAAAGTGAGGGAATGAAGGGAAGAGTAGACTGCATAAGGTCGTGCGAAAGGGTTGAGGGAAAGAGGGGAGCGAATATCTGAGGCATTATCCTTTAATCAAATACATAACAGAAAATTTATCGTGCTCCCGTGAATTAATTAAATGCCGAAGGATAAATTCTCGCCACTTTCACAAAGCTCAACGGCACTGCCAACATGAAATTTAACATTCAATAAAATAAATCGTCCCGACCCTCGCAAATCGTTCGCTCCTCATCCCTTCAGTCTCAAGCCCTTCTAGCTTTACTCTTCCTCTCTTCCAGCTGCTGTTGACATTATGGACTTCATCATTGAATTCGAGTACTTTCCTCCTTACCCCGAAAGAAAGGTTCTTTACATTCCGAATCGTATTAGGTTTCAACTAATGCGAGTGAATACGTATTTAAATAGCGACAATGGTGAAAGGAAAATCAACAGAAACGTATATTTTATCTTATTTTCAAATGTTTTAATTTTTTTTTAATTTAAAGAATTTTAGGGCCTGGAACCTTTAAAATTTGTTATCAAATTGGAAAGATTTCTTGAAGGTTCCAACTGTTTAGGTGGAACCGATTTCAAGGGTTCTAAACCGTTTAACATCTCTGGTAAAATAATAAAGATTATCAAGAAATCACTAATCTAAAGCTGATCAATTCGAATCAATCAAAAACTTTAGAATCAGATTATTGGGAGGCAATTATTTGCTAATAAAAAAAATTTTAATTTAATCAAATCGTCGTTTTGACGGTCCTCGACTCTCTTTCGAAGGGAAAGAGAGTAAGCGGATCGCTGCTGTTGTTGGGGGCACGAAAACACGGACTACATCCATCATTGTTTCCAGGCCCGAAGACTGATAGGCCGCTATTATCTTCGAACTCATTACGATCCCCTATTGATAAAGTTGCGATTACGCCGCGGGGTTAATGCCGGCCGCGTTCACTCGCTATTCGGAAATTGGAATTTCTACCTTTCCGAGCGAGACGTCAGAAAGGAAGACGTTGAACGATCCGTCTGGATCCGGCTTCGGCCCTCGCCACTCCACCTACCTTCGTGATCTCGTCATTTCATTTTTTTTCCTTCTTTCCCACTTTTATTCATAATCTCTGTTAAAGAAATATCAATCTCACAAAAACCCATTTTGAAAGAGACTGTCTCTCTCATCCCTTCACTAATTAATTGATTGATGAATTCGCTTTCTGTGTACTTTCCTCGTTTGCTTATCTATTAATACTTTGTAGCGAGGGGTGCTTTTCCAACAGGAATTGAAGAATTCATTAAAGGAAAGAAGTAAATGGGCGATGTTAATTATACATCTGTCGCGTCCTTTAAGAGGGTCGAACCGTAATCCTCCGACTGTCGAAACCAGGTTTTCTAATTCCTTGTGGTTTCGACCTCCAGACTTCCCCAGATTCATTCAGGATCAACTTCTCGCAATTTAGAATCAGTGAAAATCTTTTCATAATACTTGTATGATATAAAATATGAGCTTGAGTTTAATGTAGTACCTGTATAATTTTATTTCGAGCTTCTCAAGGTTTTCAAGGTCCCGAGAGAGCGTTTCAGATATTTTTATATTTTCTGGAGAGATTAAGGCTTTGTTTCAGAAACAAGAGAACGAGGTAAGGAATTGCAAAATGCTTCAAACCGAATCTAAGTCACCGACGTCATGCCGGGGACTGAAGTTCGCACCGGTACTGGCGCGACTCTAGCTAGAGTCGCAGTTTTCGTAATTCCGTGCCCAGTGATAAAATCTCAATTTATAAGTGTCCTGCCAGCGGCAATATCGAAGACCGAATGGCTAGATAGGAGCCATTCTTACCAAGGGGCATATGGTATCAGGGACGATGATATTACTCGAGAGCACGCGACTGCTTAACATGCAAATGCATGAAAGCAATAAACTACTCAATACGTTGCGGAGAATTCAACCGATCGATTTAGTTTCTACGCTCTGCTTATAAGTTCTCAATTTAGCGGGACCTAAACATAACGACCTGGCAAAGAATTGCCTCAGATTATAAATTCGGACTCAAAGAATTGACTCAAAGAATTGCTTCAAAATTTCACTAACTCTTTCAACAATCGAGATTGGCCAAGTGAAAAAAAATCATTCGAATTTTAACTGATTACAATTCAGTTTTATAAATGAACCTTCAACAAGAGCTTTAAAAACTCGATGACCTGAATTGAAACCCACGTCATCGCCCGATTTTAGATCTTATCAAGAATCGAAGGTCCTCCCATTGACTTCAACAGCTTATGTTGAAAATTGCCAGTCACGTTACCAAGAGGTCGCTAAATAATAGCCGGCCACCGGTTGCTTGTCATTAAATCGTTAGATCTGCATTAAGCCAGGTCAGATCACGAACTCTTCATCGATCGTCCCTCTAATGCGTTGCCCATTTAATAACCGACAAAAATGAATTTTTTCCCTCGCACTCCAATTACTATGAAACAAGTTTTCAAGCCTAGCCTTGCCTATGAGTGGATTTTTTTCTACTTTATTATCTCCATTTTATTATAATGAAGAATTTCAGTTGAAGCAAATCAAAGAAAGTAATGCTCTATTAAATCTTAATTTAGAACCTAATCAATATTATTCCGAGAAATAAAAATCAAAAAAATTGCTGCAATCAAGACCGCCTTGATGCCGATCGATCAAAAAATCGATTTTAGATCGAACAATACTTTCAGTGCCATTTTCCGTGGATTCACGCTGCGATAAACGTAGCGCAGAAGTCATTGCTTGGTGTGATTTGTATTGTAAGACGGATCGTGATCGGCAGGAAGAGGATCGGACCTCCCGCCCGTGATCTCAATGATCCGTATCACTAATAAATAATATAAAAGGGAACGGCGAGGCGCGGCGCTGAGACCAAAAATTAGGCCGACAAAAAAGCCAGGATGATTTCGATTGGATGGCATCGAGCGCGCCCTCCTGACAGTGTTTTTTTTCGACAGTGAGTCTTAATGAGTACATTATGACGATTGCGATGTCAATCTTCATTTGCAGCGTCTGAAGCCGCCCCGGGCCCCGCACGCCGTCTCTTTATTAATTAGCGTGTCCTTCTCTCATCCCTTGATGGATTGTCCACATGCAGCTTTCAAATGTTTCACGCAGACTTTGCTTTGCTAATTATCAACAGAATCAATTAAGTCCCAAGTTTCTGAAATAGGGTTTAATTATTTTATTGTTTCATGTTATTTTCTCCTTTTTACATTTTTTGTCATTTTTTTGTAATTTATAAATTCTTTTAAAGTAACCAAAATCTTGTCAAGTATCTAAAGTAAAGGGAAACGCTAAACGAAAATAAGGGTAAAACTGTAAAAGGAAATGGTAAAGGAAAATTTATGGAAAAAGTCGCCAATTTTAACTATCATATATACGTAAGCAGCGCACCAAAATACATAGGTAGACACAGTTTCAAGGATATTTTACTAGAATTTCCATCATCTTCCAATCATCTTCGAGAAATATAGGTTTCAGGCTAGGGTTTGGTATAATGAAGGGGAGTTATGGTTTTAGATGTACTTTAAGGTCAAATTAATAAACAATTTACCTGACGGAAAAAATCTTCACCCGGCAGAAGAACAACACCATTTTCGAGAAAATGAGGCTTCACACTACGTTTTGACAACTCTCGACATCAAACTTTTGCATCAGGTGTGCTAACAGCTTCTTCATGCAGAAAATTCCAGTTTTTATTTTGAAGCTCATTTAAGGACCTTAAAGTTCCTTCGAAGCAACAACTCCCAGAGAAAGATGCCGTTTGCAGTTGTGGTGCAAGCGTTGATGTTGTTTTTTGTACCTGGTGAAGGTTTTTTTCGTCAGGTTGTCAAACTGCCGATGAATTTGACTTAAACAATAAATCCCTGAGGAAGATGTTGTTCATACACCTGGAGTGAGAATTTGACGTTGAGAGTTCACTTGCGTATGGAAATTCCAGTAGAATTTCCACATGGAATTTCTAGTGGAATTTCCGTAGAACACTTTTCGTCTGAGTCTCCTTAAATAATGGAAGTTCCCAGCAATAACTGAATTTTCCTGAAGTGACACAAGTCTTACGAAGAAACTGAAGGAACGGACATCTTCTGAGCATACTGAAGTCTTCTACCATATATCTATAGCAACTAAAGTCTTCTAAAATTACGGAAGTTTTCTGAAGTAACTGAAGAGTTCTGAAACAACTGAAGTCTTAGAAATAATTCTTTGAAGTAATAGAAATCTTCTGTAGTAACAGAAATCTCCTGAAGCAACAGAAGTTCTCTGTACTAACTATAGTCTTCTAAATTAATTTCCTCAAGTTCCCTAAAACAACAAAAGTATTCTGAAGTAGTTCAAACTAACTACAACAGTATCCTGAAGAACCATGAGCTGAGAAGTAGGTCACGCACGATCTTACTCGGAGTAACTTCTGCTACTCTGGTAAGCATTCATACCAAACCACTCTAACCGGCAATATTAATATAAATTTCAATATATCCCCTAGCAAAAAAATGTTTGAACCAAGAAGTAAGTGATAAAGCCAGGATGGAAGGAAGCACTAAAGGCAAAGAAAGAGGCGGAAGGAAGCATAAGGAGCTAAGGAAGGAAGGAAGGAAAGAAGGATGGCGTGTTGGATAAAAGGGTGTAGGTGGATGGGTGGGTGGGTGTTTGAGAAGAAGAGGGGGAAGGGGATGGAATACTGCGAGGTAGAAGCTGAGGCACTCCTCATGCAATCCACGTACCGACTGCTTTCAAATATTAATGTCACGTGACTTATTATATCCGAGGCGTGTGCGGTGGAGTGAGTGGAGTTCCGCCATCTCCGCCGCCATCTATACGGTACCAACACTACCTAGAGCGCCTTCTTCAACGCTAAAAAGCAACGCCTTGCGCCCGTATAGGCACCAACACCATTGTCAGTCCAGCTTGTCTGGGCTTGATTGTAAAATTTTCCGCGGAGCATAGTGGCCCATTTTATCGTCTTGCAAGGCAAGTGATGGCAAGGAAGTAAGGGGGTAAATGGTGTGGGGTTAAAGGGGGGAGGTAGGTTGAACGTAGAAGAAATGGTTCAAAGGGGTGGTAAAGGGGCGGTGAGGGAGGAATTGTGGAAAATACTCAAGCACGCGGATTTTACTATGCGCTCATTCTTCGCAGATTCCTTTCTAATTTTTATGTGGTCGCTCATGCGTAGCCGAAAAAAACTTCCGACGCCGTCGTCGCAGCCGCCACTTCAGCCCCATCGGGTTAACTCCTTTCGTACCATTCGTGGCGCTTATAAAGGAGAAAAAGCTGGAGCTCTGCTCTTCCGGCTCGCTGGAAAATCTCGAGACACTTGAGTTTGACGCGTGACCAAACAGGGGCACCCTTTTCCTTCAAAGCTAAAAGAAACGTTTATTGTTTTCATAGTCTGTGGGATTTGTGGACAGGAGAATTATTTTTATAGGTCGCACTTCATTCAACAAACCCTTCAACACTTTTTTCCAAACCTTGTTTTCCAACCTTATTTTCCAACCCCCTTTTACTAATTTCCTACTTTTGGAAGTCTCTCATTCTGATAATCAATAAAAATCAAATAAACTAAAATTTTTATCTTTGAATAAAAATGGTTGTATATGGTTTGAGATAGGAGGAAGGCTCTGGTGTTGAAAGATCGATTGAATTTGCGTAGATACGAACGCCTTGCTGTATCTGAAGGAGATTAGCATAAGAACGATTAATGCAGGGCCACCAATCAAACAAAGCAATTTAAAAGCAGGTACCAGCATGTCGCCTCTCGTGTAGTTACCTTTGATTTACATACACCGTTCGTTGGGTGTATTATGACGTCACAATTTACCCAAGAATCGCGTGCACGCACTCGTCAAAGGGTTGCATTCGGTTTGGTTGGCAGTGACGGTCAATAATCCGTACTATAGTTTCTTGCTATATCGAGGAATCGATCAAGACAACAAAATAACTTGGTGCTTTGAACGCGATACATGCATCACTCAAGTGAAATTAACTCTTTGACGTTGTCGAATCGCTATTAAAATGCACGTGAGTTGCCTGGCTGACATGAAATCTTCCAGAATAATTAAGAAAAAAAATAAATAAATAAAAAAAAAAACCAACCATAAGTAAAGCATTCCAAAAAACATTTCAAACCCATTTCTACATCCAATTTTCGAAATCAATTTTCCAAACTCTTCTCCCAAGCGCTTTTCTTAATCCCTTTAACCCGCTCACTTTTCCATCCATTTCCAACCTCTTCTTATCCAACATATTTTATAATTCCCTGTTCTCATCCTCTTCCCTCATCGCTTTTTCTGACCTATATATATATGATGTGACATATATTATACAATTAATTCGGAAAGCTAGTTTTTGAGTACAGCAAGAATGGATTATGATTGGGGAAAGAATATGGCTGTCATACATTTCAGATTGAAGAAGTGAGAACCGCTGGGTCGCAGGCGAATTTACAGCCGTGGGGTTGGCACTAATATAAAGGGGTTGATAATGATCTTAAATTATCGATCCAATTGTTTATACGCCGGCGCAATTCTATTTAATGCCAGTCGCTAGTACCTACCACCATGCACGCAGTTAACCTACCTCATGTACACCTTTTGTACGTAGGACCTACCGACATAAAATTTATCGTCTCGGCACAATTTCAGACTAACTGATTCACTCCGCTAATAGCGGAGGGGTTGAGGCCTGATTTATTTTATCGGGGGTGTGTGGACACGCACTCGACCCTCCATTCACTATTGACGATTCTTTGCTTCACTTCTTAATTTTTTTCTTCCAAGTTTGATCTTTTGTATCTTTTCTTAAAGCCCTACCCTAAATATAAAAAAAAACATTTTTAAAATAGAAAAAAATATACATTAAATATACATATGGAGAGTTCAGCGACTTTTTTTATCGTTAGATAATAGTGAGCAAACTGGAACAACGGCACCCATCCGAGTTTAACCGAGCCAAGGACTGCTTAACTTTGGTGATCGAACGAGAAGAAGAAACCAATCCTTGAAATCTTTACATATTATGCCTCATGTAATTCTTTGAAATCGAGCTAGATCTGACGAATTCCTTTCAGATTTCGAAAAACTTATTGGAATTGTCTAAAATAGCATTAAAGAAATTTTAGAAAGAATATTGCAACCGATTTGAATAAATTTTCAAGAGTGTGTCACAGGATTGCCAATATTTGAAGCCATTTTAGGGGATTTCAAAAAGTTTTTCGAAATTTTAA
Organism: Synergus laeviventris; assembly: GCA_032275145.1. NCBI lineage: Eukaryota > Metazoa > Arthropoda > Insecta > Hymenoptera > Cynipidae > Synergus > Synergus laeviventris. The sequence goes on along the minus strand of JAUESI010000038.1, from coordinate 8,794,290 downwards.
AGAAGTTCGCCAGATTTGACTCGATTTCAAAGAATTCCGAAGAATTGCACAAGATGTATAAAGATTTTAAGAAAAATTAAAGCTTTTAGATTTCATTCATGAACTGATAATCACAATAATCTTTATATCTTCGCAAATTTATGTTCTTTGAAATCGATTAAAATCGTTGGAAATACTGTTATTCCTCGTGTAGTCTCAGTGACTCCTTTCTCAAGATTAATTTAATCAGTAAAAAATCTACTGAAAATCAGTGAAAAGTCATTAAAATTTTCAGTGGATTTTCATTGATGCTTGGTGGATTTTAATTAAATGAAGTTTTGAATATAGAGTCACTGAAAATCAGTTAACTTCCATTCTCTTAATCTGAATTAGTTAAATTTTAATAATTAATAGTAGTTTCTTACTAATTCAAATAGTGCGAAGTCGCTTACTATAAATGAGTAAAAAGTTACTTATTCTATTAGTGACACTATTCAATGAAATATCACAAAAATGTTTAGAACCCTTAAAATTTCGCAAAATATTTTAAAACTCCTAAGAATCTTTTTCAATCGCATAAAATTCTACAAAGAACTTTGAAATCGTCTAAAATTAGTTAAAATTCCTTAAAAATTTGTCAAAACCTAAAATTCATATAAATCTCACAGAATTTCTTAAAATGGCTAAAAACTCCTTAAAATTTTGCATGATCTTTTAAGAGTCACAAGAATCTTTATAAATCGCTTAAAATTC
>JAUESI010000038.1:8764349-8777491 GCA_032275145.1 Synergus laeviventris | reverse complement strand
AAATTCAGAAGAATTTAAGAATTTTTAAGAAATTTTACAGGATTTCTTAAGAATTCAAGTGTTTTGAAGGAATTTCTAGAAACTTGACGGGATTTTAAATTTTCTTTTTAAAGGATTCGAAAATAATTCAGAAGATTTCAAGAGATTTAATAAATAAAAATATTTAGAATGATTATTCGGAAAAGTTTTTTCAAATTTAAAATCCCCTTTCTATATAAAAAATAAATTAAAGGACAATTCCTGCATTTTCCCAGATTTCCTTAAATTCCCACTGGGTGACCTTAATTTATTCCCCAATTTTTCTGTATTTTGTGAAAAAAGCACCTTACTCTTAATCTGAATTAGTGCCTTCTTTATTTTCTACTAAATGAAATAGTGAGTCACCTATTACCAAAGAAATTAGTAAAAACAACTTACTAATCTATTTAGTATTTTTACTTACTAATTGAATTGTTTACAATGTGTGAATTGTTCTTCGAATATCATTAATGTTACACTTTTTTTTATAAATAATACTAAGGGATATTAAAGTATTTTTATGATTTTAAAAATATTTTATGGAATTTAAAATTTTTTTAAAAGAATTATAACGAATAAACCATTTTTCGAGTAATTTTAAGGGAATTCTGGTAATTTAAAGAAATGTTCAGGAGTTTTAAGGACATGTATCAGACCCCTGCCTTATAGAAATTTTTTTTCTCTGCAACGTTACTTTCAAATTTATTGTGATATCAAATTGATAATTTTTTAAGTTGAAGACAATATGCTAAGGTACCTTCATTTGGTCCTAAAGTATTATTAAAATAGAATATATATATATATATATGATTCAGCAATGAGAATGCATAAAACAGGCAAATTTTTGTCATATATTTCTGTATACAGAATTTGAAGTTATGGTGTCCATGTAATTGTTAAGAAAATGTAAATATGTCGCATAATCGTACCGGATGTCCAGTGCACTGGAAGGAATGGGGAGTGTGAGGGTTAGGTGGTCTGGAGTCCATTAGCAGAGCGTGTGAGGATGTGTATGATTACACACCCTCGAGAGTCCACTCAATAATGCATCATCCACCATCATCCTCAACCCTCCAAGTCTCCACGTATGACCACTTCTCTCTGCAAGTTGCTGTTTCCTTTTCACTGCCCCCTTCCGCTCCACCGCTGGGTGCTTATTACAGTCGCGGCTTTGATTTGTAAAGGGTGGAAAGAGAGTTAGGAGAAGGGGAAAAGCGATCGAGAGCGAGAGAAAGAGAAAATCTGAAAGCTCTATATCTTTCAAAGAGAGAGTAAGCCCAGCTTTCATTACACATGCGATGATATGTACTAGTGAAACTTTCCTGGAAAGACTCCTCCAAGGAAAAGGGAAAAGATGTGTATGGAAAAAGAAGAAGAGCTGATTATAGGAATATTGTAAAGAGGCAAATGATGGGGGGGGGGGTAGTTCGGTCATCCTCTTCCTTCACAATCTTTGAGAGTCGAACCCACTCGTGAGTCGTTTCATCTTTGGATGCTGGCGATGTCTTTGTAGATTTGATTTATAAAATTTATTTATTCAAGCATTCGCTAATAAAAGTCGATTATTTTTTGCAGCGGTATCTGGCAGTAATTCCTGGGCATAATTCCAATTGAGAAGTGAGATGGCGATAATGTATCGTTACAGGGTATTGAAAATCTGCAGAGAAAAAAATGAGTACGCGCAATCTCGATTTGCATAGCATGTCACGCTTTCCGTTTCGGTACCAGGACGCCATTACGTTTTCCATAAAATATCGCCGCATCTACACGCTCGACCTTTTCGAGGGTAGTTTTACATTTGATTTCTCATGCCCGCCTTCCACCTACATCAGTGCTATGTAGGTAGGTACTTTTCCGTACAGGAGAGTGTATATATTACGTACGTACTTCTACTGACACCAGAGACGCGTTATTATTGGATTACATTTTTAATCCGCCTCTCGACCACCCTGCCACCCTCTTTCTGTTCGTCCTATCCGTCGTAGACGTAGGTATGACCGACCGACCGACCGACTGCTATCCCCGCGGCGTATCCTCTACTTTCGTATTCCGGATGGAATTACTATGCAGGAGATTTCATTTGTTATATATGCGCGCCCGCGCGCTGCTACAAACGAGCACATTTTCGCTTAGGTTAATCGAATTACCAGGCGAGCTATGCATTTTGAATAGACGCCACCTTTCCCATCCGGCTTATCGATACTCGACACTCTGCCTTCATTTTTTCAAAGTCAAGTGAATTCATTTCCAGTTGAGTGAGGTCAATCTCAATATCTTCTACGGGTCCAATTATCTCGTTAGTGTTCGTCCTTTTCTGATAAAATCACAGCTCTCTGTGCAGAATGTACATGTGTGCAAATACTTGTCAGATAATAGGTAAAACCCGTGCAGAAATTCAGGTGGGATTCTGGTGGGGCCCTGGCCAACAAGGCGCATCACACACGCTTTCAATAGTAAAGTAGTAAATACCCCAAGTAGGGAAACTTAAAGCTGGTCAATACTCCATAAAAACAAAACTATTTTTGGATTGATTATTTGTAATATTTGATTACTTAACTAGTTAATTTAAAAAAAATCCGAATTTAAAACAAGAGAGGTATTAAAACCGAAAATATATTCTCGCGATCCTGAAATCTGAAGCCCTAATCCATTTTCAACCATTGGTTGGGTTTCTATTTGCTGCCTGTAACTTGAAAATCGTGATCAGAGCTGCCAACTGATTTCAAGGAATTTAAAGTAATTGCAAAAGATTTCAGAAGAGTTTTAAGATTTTAAAGTAATACAAAAATTTTGTTAAATATGTATTTGAAGGGATTTTAAGGAATTTTAAGAAGACTTCAAGAGATTTCAAGTGATTCTTAGAGAAATTAAAATTATTTCAAGAAAGTTTACAAGTTTTTAAAGATATCCATATTTTATCAAGAATTTTGAAGAGATTTTAAGGAATTCAGAGCGATTTGAATAGATTTCAAGTAATTTTAAAGATCTTAAAAAAATGTCAAAAGAATTCAAGGGAGTTACAAGTAATTGACAAATTTTGTTAAGTATTTTAAAGGATTTCCAGAGATTTGAAGTTGCAAGATTTTGCAGTAATTCGAAAACAAAAAATATTTTTCGATTCTTTACAATCTGTTACATCCCTAAAATCTGCAGAAATTGGTTGAAATCTGTTGAAATCTTGTGAAATTTGTTAAAATTCTTTGTGGTTAACTTATAATAAAAGCTGTGATCAGTTTTTTGACTTTTATACCGAATTCTATAGTTATCTCGATTTTGTCCAAAATGCACTTAAATCCCTTTTTGCATGCGGCTATTCATTTGCACAACCAATATCTCAAAACGTGCCAAAGGATGTTTTTAAATATTGAATTTTATAATATTTCTGTACTTTTATCAATTTTGTAAAATTGATTTTTGACTATATAAGATCTCGATAGGTCTTTTTTTTTGAGATGCAAGATTGGTTACCTCCACGTGGTGCATCTTGGAAACAATCTCATAGAAATTTTTTAAAGAGATATGTATCATATGTGAAACAAACCTTCAGCTTAAAAGGCATAAAGCTTTATTTCAAAAGATAACAATTCTTTAAAATAAATTTTCAGTGAAATTGGCCAAATACCAATCCATTTTTGCACGAAGCCTTTTAAAATTCAATATTCTTAAAAATCTTTGCGAGTTCTGAGATATTAGTTGTGCAAATAAACGTTATAAGTTTAATCAATTTATCTACAACTGGCTTCACGTTGTTTTCAAGAAGTTTCAAAAGATTAAAAGGGATTTTCTCGAGTTTTTAAAAATGGTTTAAAAAGATTCCAAATAATTTTAAGAAACTTCAAGACATAATACAATTTTCTTTAATTAATAATATTTTTAAATCATTTGATCAGCTTGGAATAGTATTACAAATAAAAACTTCTTCCAAGATCACGGAGGCTCAGAACTACTATTTATAAAGTGAATTGATTAGATTAATTATAGGTACTGTTATTATAGAATCTTATGCATTAAGAGTTAAGCTCATTACTTCCTTCTCTAAAATGTATAAACGGGAGTATTACGAAGAACGATAATAATATCGTTGTCAGGTGAAGCATGCATTAAGATATATTATGTTGAGTAGAGCAATTACAGTAATTATTTATGTTACATGCAATTAGCGCTACTAATCGTATCTTTGTCTCATTACCTATCAGCCACTTATAAGGTTTTACAGATATTATGTAAAGTGTGTAAATTATTACACATTTGCGCGAGGAAAATTATCTAAAACTATTTTTAAGATCTTATATTTGTCTTATTTATATATTATTTTATTTTATGATTCTTTTTCATAAAATAGTTTTAAAACTTATTCCTTTACATTCTTTATTTACCAGACTCTCGACAATTTTTATGTCCGTTCATCCGAGATTGGCAATTAAGATGAAATCTCGTTTTTACATCTTCATATGATGTAACAATAGTATCCGTTCTATAAAAATTGTCATTGAACGCCTCGGATGGTCTTTAATTTGCAGTTTCCTCCTATCAGAGTGCAATCTTGATCCATTACGTTTCAGAGCGGAAATAGAAGGAAAAAATATTTTTCCACAATAACTGAGTTCCGAGTCGTTGAGAATCTCGGATTTCTTGGAAAATCTATTTTCCTCACGCGCGAGTTGAATTATCCGGCCGAACAGCGGTAATGATTTAACGCCTGCGTAACCACGGACTTTTTAAATCCACGCCGTTAGATCACGATCACGCACATCGACTCGTTCAATGCCGTTGATCCGAACCGTTAACGAGCGCGATCTATTCCTGAATGGAAAAGTTCTTTTTTCAATGGCACGGTAGCTGCTCTACCACGTCATCATCCGCGTCCTGTTGAATTCTATATCTTCCAAATCACGATTGGTCCTCATTCAGTTGATCACGGTTAATCCACAGATCAAAAAAAATACCAGTCATTCTCTTAACGGAAGCGGAATGAAGTGTTTTTTTATTAATTCGTCAAACGGAAGTAGATATTATGTCAAGAGCTACATAATGACGATTTTTATTCATTATTGGAAGTATTTTGTACGGCTTTCTAACAATGGGGAGTTTGAGTGTTGAATTGAAGGGAATAAATGCAAAGAATGAGGGATTTTTGACAATGGAATATACGGAAATGGTTAATTTAAATTTGAAAGTAACTACTATCAAATTTAAACTGAATTGGTGGTGGAATTTAAAGGGAATTTAAAAACCAAGGTTTTAATATAATTTTATTTCATTCTGAAGCACAGAGATTATTTATCGATTTACTTTTTTATTCCATAAGCTGCATTAAAAGCGTTTTTGAAATTGGAGTAATATCAGAGAGGAGCTTGAAGCTGGCCCATTATTAAAGTTTTGTGTAGTTGGTATAGCGAGGTACTTTGCGTGGTTTCTTTAGAAAATTGCTTCTCCTCGTTGCCTAATGTACAAACGGTAGGGCATATGACAGGCAGGTCCAGGATGAACAACTGGACAGGATATAATATGACCTTTCCATAGTATCCCTTCGTCGGGTACTAAGCCAAAATGAGACCACTTTGACTGTTCAACCACTATCGCAAGTCGACCTGACCGGTTGACGCTCATCTCTAAAATTACTTCCGGTCTAGTTGTTGTCCTTGTCAACCTTCTTGTTTCTTGCCTTATCCTTCTTCATCATCTGTGGTGCTTACTAAAAAGGTTGTAACTGGAAATTTCTATAATCTCGGTTATTTTGAAGCAATTCTTCAAATGCTTTCCACAAAAATGTAAAACCATATACCATATATTAATTCATCAGCAAATATATGTTTTCTTTTAAACACACGATTTCAGCTTATTTTTCATACCTATATGAAGCAAAGCCTTCTTAAGGAATAAAGAGTACTTTTCATTCCCTAGGGAGTAAAAAGTAGATCTTTAGTTCTTCTTCATAGGCATGAAAAACAGCTGAAGTCATGCATATTATATTATAAAAAATATTGTATGTATCATGGGGAAAAAACGTTTTCGATTCGTCAAAGAATCTCTCTTCTACCCCTTGGTGCATAATATACTCTTCTCAATTGCCTATTTTTCATTATTATTTTCGTTACTCTCTCAATCTATGTTAGTTAAAGTTTACTAATTAATAGTAGTTTCTTACTAATTCAAATCTTGCGAAGTCGTTTACTATAAATTTGTAAAAAGTTACTAATCCCATTAGTAACAAGAACAAACAAACTAAATGAATTAGTAACACTAACAAATTTTTCCAAATCTTTTAGTCATTGGTAATCTTTTAAATTCTCGGAAACCACTGAAAATTTCTTAAAATTACTAGAAGCTCCTTAAAATTCCACAAAATCTTTTAAAAGTCATAGCAATTCTTTGTAAATCGTATGGAATTTCTTAAAACTACTAGAAATCCGTTAAAATACCATGGAAAAATTTTTCGATCTCTTAAAATTTCGCAAAATTGTTTTAAAATCATAAAAGAATCTTTATAAATCGCTTAAAATCCCACGAGGTTCTTTAAAACGTTCATTAAATATCTTAAAAATTTGCCAAAATCTCATGAAATTTTTTTTAAATTCCCCAAAAGGGACTTTGGAAAAGAAGTTAGAACACATGGTTGAAACAAAGGTAAAAAATGTACGTCGAATTCGGAATTTGGAAAAGATGTCTTAAAAGGGGTTTAAAAAATGGATTTTGAAAAAGAGACTTAAAAAAGGGGGTTCAAAAAAGGGTAGGAAAAAGAATTTGAAAACGGGGTTAAAAAAGGCTAGTAAAAGGGGTGCGGAAAAGGGATTTGGAATGATTTAATATATTATATATATATATAGTTAAACGACTGATTTATTTTTAGTAACAGCTGTAGATATTAACAATTCTTTTTTCGCATAAATCATCTTGTTAACCTCAAGAATTGATAACAAAATGCGAGGGTGTTTCCGATTCTCACAGTCGTCAAAGTGAGAAACTAGCGTTAACGAGTACCAATCAATAACAACTTTTATAACAACTGGTTTCGCAATCGAAGTGTGTGTTTCAAACTCCGCCTTCAACTCTTTTGAGACTTCAGCGAGCCCTTCAAGGAGTTCCGATTCGCCAGAGGTTTCCTAACGAGCTCGAGCTAAATTCGTACCTTTGAAGAATACATTAGCGAAAGAACAGCAATATGCAACTAGTCCTCATTTTTCAACAATTATCATACCTTTCCAGGCCAAAAACGAATGCTTCGAGAGTCTACAAATGATCGCGATTTATTAGCGATTAGCGATGAGTTAGCAATTTTAAATCTCTAAATTTTTGATCCAAAGGCATTGGGCTGAAGTATCAGACGTCTCATCTGACAAAAATTAAATTTTTAAAATATATTTGGACAAAAGGCCAAAAACAAGCTCTTGGAATATTTTATTATTAAGCCACAAAAAATTGCAATTCTTCACGATAAACGATTTTATTAAACACATTATTTGCCCCCAAAATAATAAAGTGTGACGATTTTCACCATTCAAAAGATAATATCAAAGAATGTTAGAAACTAATTTTGTAAATAATTGCAGTTTTTTGTGGCTTAATGCACATTTAATTGTTCTAAAAGCTTGTTTTTGGACCTTTTTCCAAACACATTTATCATTTAAAATAAAATAATAAAAATTTAATTTTCGTCAGATTAGGCGTCTGATACTTCAGCCATAATACTGAATTTTTCTTGAACCCCTTTAAAGTCACTTGGAATCTCTTAAAATTCCGGGCAACGTCGGTTAAATGGCTGTTAGTAAAATAAATATATACATATATAGTTAGCAATATTTACTTAAAAGGATGTTTGCCAAAAGTAGTAGTTTCATTAAACTTGCCTTCCAATTTGCTTAATTGAGTCTTGCGATATTTTTTGAGAAGCGGAAGTGCAAATTTCTTGTTGGTTTAGTAGCCCGGAAGAGTCGAATGAGTTTATCGGACTCGTCGAATCTCTCCCAAGAGCATGGGGCTTTATTCACACTCAGCTTGAAGTACAACTGTCCTGGAACTCTATACGCAGCATAATTAACCGCGTCTAATGTTCGCTGCGAAGATCGCGCATTACGTTGTTGGATATCTGCCTCTCCTGTTTTTTTCTTCTCCTTTATTTTTATTCCTTGCAACGCTTGCCCGAACTCACGAGATACGCATCGTGGTTAAGCCAGTACTCCGTGAACGATTAACGAGGGCACATACTTGCCCCTCTGAGAGCACGATAGAGAGAAAGAGAGAGAATGAGGAAAAAAAAAACTTATCGAAAAGAGAGGAAAAGACGAGTCAAATAAATCTACTTAGATTATGATAGCGATTATCACTTTTAAGAAAATGACTCTGCACCCTGAAATGAATAAGACCTTCTGAATTGAAAATCGTCGAACATGAAGGAATCGAGGGAAAAAACATATCCAGTGCTGAGAATTTGCAAGATAGAATATTCAAAGCTCTTTCTTTAGAAAAATATCTTTTCAGAGGCGTAACGACAAATCGGAATAGAGAAAATCACTGGCAGTGGAATCGTAGTCAGCTTTGAAGGATTGAAGTCAGCCTTAAGGAACTAATTAGCACGACCGAGGATCGAAAGATATACTGCATTTCTCGTCTATTAATGAGAAGAATTTCCTCCGTGTAGGATTGCCCGCTATCAATCTTTATTCTTATTTATTTACCTTTTTATAGCATTTGCAAGTCCGGAAATTATTCTCGCTCGAGATATGGTGCTGAACGCGACTTGTTAAAGGCAGTTTTATGGGTCTTACTCCCGTGGCCTTACCGCGATAATTTAATATTCCTATTGTCTACAACTCTACACTTTACAGTCTGACGTCCCTATCCATTGAACCGTAGTTATTTACGCGCGTTAATTCCACTCGCTATGGAAGAACACATAATTAACTGAATTCAGAATAAACCTACAAAGTAGCAAAAGCGTGCTGTGGCGTATTTGTAAAAAATAATCATTAATTATTTTCTTCTCTTGATGTTGAAATTATACTTTATTAACGATATACATATGTAATTTTAGTGAATAATGTTATCGTGAGAATTAATACTCTTCCAGGTCGCAATTAATCTCGCGACAAAAAGTATTTCAATCGTTTTCGTTGTTTGACGAAAAAGGCGCGAGTTTGTTCATCAATTCGAATAATCACCGTGAAACGCTCATTAATTCCTGCAATTAACACGGCACGATCATTAAAAGAGAAGGGCGTATCAAAAACTAAGCAGAAACGTATAAAGAACATTATTTAACGGTGCGAATGTAGCCGTGCGGTGACCCGAAGAGAAGCATGAGAAAAATATAATTAAGGGCGATTTAATTATTTTTATTGTGATTCCAAATTTAGGAAATTTTGAGAAATATGATCTAGCTCTAATAATTGGATTCCATAGTTATTATGAAAACGATATCCTTTTTATTGCTTTGCAAACTTTTTAAAGTTTTTACATTCTTTTCGGCCTTATTTAAAATATATTTAAGTATTGTTTACTGACTTTAAGTAGGTTTTTAAATTAATAATAATGCTTCAAACTGACTTTGTTTAATTTATATAAAATTTCATCCCATATTCATTTTACAATGAAACTTCTGCTGTTTTCACCCTTATATTTTAGGAGACCCAGAAAATTTCCACAATTCATATTCAACCAGAATGATACTTTTGTATTTGCATATTAATCCTTATTTCTTTTTCAACTTATTTCAATTCTTTTAGATTATATATAAAATATTTCCAGGAAATTCAAAGAGATTCAAACATAAAAAGATTTTGAGTAATTTTGATATATTTAAAATTTAAAAGGATTACAAGAAAGTTTGAGTGATTTTTGGAAGTTTAGGAAGTTTCCATAAATAGGAAGGTTTTTTCTTAATTTCAAGAGATTTTATAGGATTTCATGGTGTTTGAATAAATTCAAAAGTATTAAATTCTTGAAAGTCACTTGAAATATTTTTATACTCGCAGATATTAATTAAGTGTCTTAAAACTTGTTTATAATTGCTAAAAATTCGTTTAAATTCTTTAGAATATTTTTAATTGTTTGAAATCACTAAAAATCCCTTTGAACTTTGTTATGATCCATTAGCATGTATCAAAATATTTAAAAATCGTTCGACATCTCTTAAAATCCGTTGATACAGGAAATTATTGGAAATATTTTTGAAATCGCTTGAATCCAATTAAATCCTTGATTCGATCGTTTGTTTACAATCGATGGGATACGATTGCGAATTGCATTATCAATATTTTCTAAACTATCACTTATTTTTCAATAAATTCAAGAAGAAACACCTTCGTGATTCGGAACAGGCATATAAATTTCGAATTCGATGCGCAGAAACCCGAGATTGCAAAGAAACAAGAAAAGGAAGAAGCAAGGCGATTCGCAGGGGGCAACGGGCATGACCGCGGCAACAATGGTTGTAAACTTGATACGCGTGTACAGGATCTGTCAATCCAAGTCTACGACTTCCATGAAGGCAGTTTCCTTCTCTTCTACATTCACAGAGGCCATCCGGGGTTCCCATCATGGCTAATGACACGCACCGACTCATTTTTTCCCTCCTTTTTCACATATTTGTCCAGAAGTTGACACAAAGAACAAAACCAAAGTCCGTGAATATTTTTCTTCACCTTCGAGCCCTCTCGTTTTGAAATAACCCCCGACCCCCTTCGTAATATCTTTAATCCTCATCCTGCCTCTGAGCATGATTAATATAAAATAAATGATTGCCCGGCATCCGGTCTCACAGAGCGTAGCATGGTCATCCGATTGCTCCTTCTTGCCTTTTATTTTTTTTTTACATTTTTTTCTCCTTCCTACCACTTCTTTCTTTTTTATTCGTGATCATTCACCGCAATTTGTTGGTCAAACCATCACGGTTAGTTTGACGTGATTTCATGCTTATTGTCCACGCGAATTGGTTGATGGCGGGGACAAAGCACAGAACGATCGCCGACAGTCATTTAATGTTTCTTTTCGTTTTTTTTTGTGGGGGAGATTTTTGTTTTCTGGCAAAAGTGGTGGTCATGTGTGATGCACTGTGAGAAATCTTCAGACGCCTCCAAGTTATATTCCTCCAAGTAAACATTATTTTGAAATCTGAATTTCTCTGAACCCATACAAATTGGGAAAATTTTCACCCCTACAAGGATTGGAGGACTATTTTACGATACTAAAAGAGACGGGGGCTTCTGACCAGTTGAACCTCGTTTCTGAAGTCCTTTCCTTATTATTGGGACATTTTCACCATCCCTGTAAAGTTCCACCCCCACTATTAAAATTTCAAAATTTTCTGAAGATGAACTCAGAACTCCAAAGAAAATTTTCAACTTTTAATGGTGGGGGTGGAACTTCACAGGGATATTTTCACCTCTTCCTCAAGGATTTTAATCTATTTTAGAATACGAAATTGGAAGGACTTAAAAATGTGAGTGATAGCGCCCCTCTTGCTCTTTAGGATTCTAAATAGTCCTAAAACTATTTACATTTTACTGATGAAAGAAATTGAAAAATTGGGAGTTCTGAGTTTGCAAGGACAGGAAATCTCTTTCCTTCTTCTCGCTTATAACAATTTCCGAACAGCTCACTTGATTAGAGAGGCAAAGGGGAACAGGAAGTGCCGTGATTGGAAAACGTGCAAAGATTGGCTGGATGGTGTCTAGACGAGAGTTTGCTGAAAGAGAGAAAGAGTCGAGTGAGAAAGTAAAGGGAGAGTGACATGAAAAGGGGGATGGAAAGAGGCAGACTCTCCCGAAAGAGCTCCCTTGACTCTCGCGACCTCAAACCGAACAGGGCTGCGGATCCCTTAAAAAACGGATTTACAACCTGTTGCTGCCTTCCATAGCCACTTAAAGATTCCCCTCGATATTGAAAGAATATCCGAAAAGGAGGAGGGCAACCCTCCTTCAATGGTCCCGGGAAATCCTCCCCCTTGTCGTTACTCAATGCCTTGTAAATATAAAAGTCCGGATATCGAGTCGAAGAGGGTCGGACGAGGTCGGTCGACTTGTTACAAAAGTAAAGCTGGGAAAACATTCGATTTAACTCGACAATATTAGGTGACGGATTTTAAAATCAGAAGATATTTTATTTAAATAATTATTTAATGAAATATTTTGAAATCACTTAAATCCATTGATTGCTCTTGTACCTTTTTTCTCCGGGTTCTTATTTTTTAACTAAAAAAATATATCTCGTATTTTTTTTTAAACGGTGAAATATTAATTAATCTTATATTATACATTTTAAAAGTCACTAAGCGATACATTTCCGATACATTTTCAGTCATTTTCCAAAATTTCAGCGAGAAATCTTCTTTTCTTATTCTAAAAAGATGATTGTACAGGAATCGATTGTGATTTTCGACAATCGATACCTGTCACCTATCATGTGTTTAAACTCGAAATATATCGAAAATCGTGCTTTTAAAAAAGTAAGCTTGTAGTAATATTTAAAATAAACAGTAACTAATTTATTATGACTAATGAACAAATTAATTTAATCATCAATTAATTGTTTGAGTTTATATCATTCATAACACGTAATTTTTATTCTTCTAAAACTGACATTTTTTCAAATGCAAATTTTAATTATGTCTGATAGCTAAACGATTAATAATATATTATAAAATGTAATATTAAAAAAAAAGTCGAACGCGCGCGGGAAAGCACATTTCATAATTAAAAATAGATATCGTAAGTTATATGAAATAGTTAAACAGCAACTTTGTTGCTATCACTTAGATAAAAAAAGAATTTTTTTTTACCGATTTTAAGAGAAACATTTTTTACGAAATTATGAGTACCTACTTGAATTTTCAAAATTGATAAGCTGATATCGTTTTCAAAAAATAATCAAAATATTTATTTAGTGTGTGATACTTTTTAAAAGAAACTTTATGACTTTGTGATATAAATTTCTTCACAGTTTCCGAGAAGGGAAATAAAGTTATATCAGAATCAGAAAGAAAAAGATAAATATCTATATTATAAATCATAAATCTAACTACATTATCTGTATTATCTATCTAGAAACATTCTACATCAATAGATTATAATTAAGTATCACACTTTCAGAGAAATATGAAGTATCATAAAATATAACATTTGAAACCA
>JAUESI010000038.1:8752309-8764249 GCA_032275145.1 Synergus laeviventris | reverse complement strand
GCCTTCACATACAGTAACCATTTACACTTATATACCATTTCCTAATTTATTTCCGCATTATTTTAAGTTTATTTTTTAAATATGGCGTAGAGCATGCCCGTATGCATCTGATTAAATACAAATATTTCTATGCTTCTTTTAATGTAAAGACATTTTTTCTTTGATTTGTATCAAAGAAATGGGTTCTTTAATTCAAAGCAACTGTTTTCTGCATGTGTCATACTTAATTTATGTATTTTGAACAGAAATGATTAAGTGTAGACATGAGGTTTTATTAATGAAGTGCTTTCCATTATTTTTGTCCGCGTATTTTTTAGCTGTTAGAATGAACATTTTTCGAGAGTTAAATCCGGTTTATTAATTTCCAAATTAAGATTAACTAGGGCTTAATCTTCTAGCGAAAATCTGTAAAAAATCGAAAAAAATTTGATTCAATTTCTGTACATTTCTATCAGTTCTTTACTCAGTTGCGAACATTATAGAGTTTTATTAATATTAACGGTTAATTATTAATTAATACCTGATTCATATTTTATTTTATATCCATTTCATGAGATTGATTTCGACTCTGCTTTATAATCTGACAAAACATTTTAGCGAAATCACCTTGTAATTCTACTCACGATTCTCTCATATTACAGTACAATTTAATTCTAAAAGATAAATCACGAAGCATTCCTAGAGAGAGGCAAAATTCAATATACAAATTGAAATGAGAATCAGATATTAAATTATTATCTCCAGAAATGGGAGACATGCGAATGGATTCGAGAAAATTTTTAAATTGATACTGTACTATGGCTAACAAATATGTCACCAAAACGAAAATAAATAGAATAAATAAAAAATGGTATCTCCTCATTTAAAATTAACAAAAATATAAAGAAATGTAAATCTAATTAATTAATCGGGGAAATTAATTGTATTAATTTTGTTCTTATTTTTCATTCTGAGAAAGTGGAAACGTTCGAAAAGGTGTTGGAAAATAAGGGTTTAGAAACGAGGCTAAAGTTTGAAGTTATGAGAAGAAGAGTTTAAAAGATGTTTTAGAAATTGGAGTGGATGCATTTATTAAAAAATGAAAGAGGATTATTAAAGGAAGGATTGCAATGTCTTTCAGGAATAAAGACTTTACACTGAGTGACCTTTATTTGGATGGGATCCGATTTGGCATAGCGTGAGTGTGAGCTTTTCGAGTGCTTGGAATGATACTGAAATAATACTTGATATAGGAAACAGGAGGAAGATCGGGCAAATTCTCCACTCTGTCGGCCCAGCGCGGATTAGCGGATAATCCGTACGGGAACGAGGAATTGTTGAGAGAAAAGCGGAAATGCTAATCTCTCGATGGGAGATTCACAGATACAGTGGTACCTTCCAGGCGCGGAAGTCTTCTCTATACCAAATTTCGTCTGTCTTCCTCTTCATCATCCACCAATCGTTCTATCCCTTTCTATCTGTCTGCATGTAAACTTTAATAGCCACCGAGAATGCGCGAAAGAGAATGCAGCTGTATGTACATTGTACATTTCCTTCAGTGACGTCTCTATCTAAACTGACATTAGGTGGGACATATCAAAATAAATAATTATAAATTCCCTCAAATCTTCAAACATTTCTTCTTCACATTGTTTTCTATTCTTGTTTTTTCTATTTGAAAGAAGTTCTTTCTATCTTAAAAAGAAATTCTTTTTGAGCTGCACTGAGAAACAAAAACCACACTTTAATCGCCAACTAGAAGAAGTGATTTGGGTACAGAAACTCGTAATCACAGTACTGCAAGCAACTTTTCTTTTGAAACAAGCCAGATGTGTGAAACACCACATATATAGATGTAAAGTAACGCGATTTTGTCCCGTCGCGTTAATCCTCTTGCA
This sequence comes from Synergus laeviventris, assembly GCA_032275145.1. Taxonomy (NCBI): domain Eukaryota; kingdom Metazoa; phylum Arthropoda; class Insecta; order Hymenoptera; family Cynipidae; genus Synergus; species Synergus laeviventris. Next base: position 8,762,372 of record JAUESI010000038.1, on the reverse strand, counting down.
TTCTCACAACATAACGATATTGTGCATCAATATAATCCGGGGATAACTGTAATTTTCATTCACTGATGCACTTGGAAACATTCCGAGACTGATATTGATTCACAGGGCTCACAGTTCCTATGAGAAAATAAGTAGGGTACATAGGGTACTATTTTTTATAAAAATTGTTATATTAGTGATTATTTATTACATTTTTGCAATATGAGGAGCAAAAAGAAAAAAAACATGTTGCTGTGGTTTTTATGCAAATTAATTTTACTATAATACCGAAAATAATCACAAAATATCCTAAAAGTGCAATTTTGTTCAATAAAAAAAATATATTTTCATTTAAATATTTTAATTTCTTTCCAAAACGTGAATTTTTAGCGAGAAACTTGAATTTTCAACCAAAAAAATTTATTATCAGCCAACAGTTGAAATTTTCTAGAAAAGAAGATGCTTTACCAAAGTATAGTTTACTTTGCACTCAAAAATTGAATTTTCAAGCAAATACAGAGTTTTCTACAAAAAAATTAGTTATCACAGTACTTCTTATCGTCAAAAGAAGTAAAAAAGTGATTTTTTAAAACTTAAAAACAGGTGAGAAAAAAATTGAAACGTTAAACAAAGTGGGAAGAATTCATAAAGAATTCAAGGGTAATTGAAAAAATTTCAAAAGAAGGGATTTTAGGGAATTTTAGGGAATTTCAAGGGAATTTTAGGGATTACAAATGATTTTAAAAGATTGTATAAAATTTGAAGAATTTAAAATTTTTAAAGCGCTTTGGCAGGCTTTAAAAAGGTTATAAAGAATTTTGAAGAAATTTTGCAGAATTTCAAAGATTTTAAGAAATTTTAAGTGATTGTAAGTAATTTCAATGATTTTGATAAGTTCTTAAGTGATTTTTAAAAATTATTTGGGTGAAAAATTCCCAAAGTGGAGATTTTTTTGAAAACAAGGGAAAAAAGTGCAATCCTTGAAAAGAAAGATAAAACACGGTAATAGAGAAAAGATTGTTAAGTCTCTAATCTGTCGATGTTTTGAAAATAGGGTAGTTTTAGGTTCGGAATTTTGAAAATATAGGAACTGGTTTGTAAGGCCATAGGATTCAATTAAAACAATCAAACTGGGGAAATCCTTTTATTAGAAAGGAATTATTTACTGTAAATAATTAAATTTGTTACTTTTACAGTATACTTTCCTTCTATTTGTTTAGCGAATAGATTTTATTATGTTTGTAATACGACCTGTCAGTTGGGTGATGTGCTTTTTTGGCTTTGAGTTTCTCTTTTTAGAGACGTATTCACTTTGTCACCAGTTCCTTTGTCTTTCATCTCTCGCCTTCATATTTCCCTCATATCCAATCAATTCTTGCTAGTCCCGTGTGGCTTGGATACAAGGCGACGACGTGGCCAACACCTCATGACTTATAATCGCATTTCTCACCCTTCTGAGAAATACACGCACATTGGATTGTCGCGTGGGCGAGCTTTCAAGACAGAATCACCCCCTTGTTAATGGCCATTGGCCAAAGCTTTTAGCCAAACGTGACTCCTTCTCTGATCTATTCCATGGATAATCCGTTGATTATACTCGTCCATCCGGTCATCTTTTATTGGTAACGACTTTTGTCCCTTTTCCTCTTTATTCGATATCCTCCCCTTACAGAAAAAAAAAACACTGACTCGGGAGAGAAATGTGAAAATGAGATCTTCGATCGGCGAGACTTACAGTGAAGGATAATGTCTCGGAAGCATCGTTCCGGTAAATCCGATGTGGAGTTAAAATCTTATAGGAAACTTATAATTTCCATGCATCTAAATTTTTATTTTCCTTAGATCTTTATATTTTTGAATGTCTATTCTTAAGAGGAACTGGACTTTTGTTCGTGAATAAGTTTCGTAAAAGCAAAGTGTAAAATTGAACGCTCTCTGTTCAAATATATACAAAAGGCAATTATTCAGTAGATAGGATCGGTTAGAATTTAACCTACTATCGCTTTGGTTTATTGCGAGTTATATTTCAGCACGTGGGAAAAAGGCGCCTGGGATTTTGAATGGAACCCCATGTACGAAGAAGGTTGCCCAATGATTTACCCGATAACGAGTTCAGATCGACGGAAACCCACTTTTCCATAAGACGCGAGACTCCTAATTACGTGAAAGGAAAATCGGCACCTTACGAGGCATTCACAATTGTCGTGGAATACATTTCTCCTTTTTATTGCTTTCATAATGCCTCAATTAACTTTGGCCGATTTTAGACTCCTGTTCGTTATTAATTATTTATTTCCCATAGAAAATTAAATTCAAAGTTAAAAAAAATGTGTTTCAGCTATAGTGTTTAAGCTGCAATGTTTGAGTGTAATAATATCATGGAACCTTTTTTTGATGGAACCCTTGGAGAAAATGCGAGAACCACTGTTTGTAAAGAGCAGCTGATAAAATGTATAATGGCTCATAGCCTCGATTCCCTTTAGCAGTGGGGCGTTAAAACCACCGATAGGACGATAAAGCATGCTAATAAGGGGCAATAATAACGATTATTTTAAGGGCCTTAATATCAGAGCCGAGTCTAATATTCCCAAGCACCATTTTTTATCCCCGCGATAACGAACGGAAGAGTTTTCATCGAACGGTTCAGACCTTTGCATAACATGGGGAAAAGGTTGGGGCTTCGGTGAAGGTGTATAATGCAAAATATAGCGAAGGGTACGATAAAGTGACGGTCATTTGCCTTTTCGTGCATCTAGGGCCAAAATCAATTTTTTGCTTGGCTAATTAACTAGCAGGCGAGATAATCCCTACGTCATTAATCACACACGCCTGGAGGATGGAGCACTTCCGTTTGAGCTAGAAAGTTAAGACTCTATGTACACCAGGGATAATGAATGTTAACGCTGACGATTATCGCACTTGCTGAAATTAATATCGAGCATTATTTATAATGAGCGAAACCTGAATAAAAGGACCTTTAGGGAAAAATATGCGGCGCATGAAATTTATGTTGTTTATTGTTAATTAAAATATTATGCTTCTTAAACATGGAGATTATAGCCTGGTGGTGAAAGGATAATATTTTATGAGGAAAATTTTTTAGCTGATTGGATAAGATTAGGGATGTTGAAATTTAGATTTTTTGTTTGGAATATTTCTTGGGGAATCTTGCTTGAATCATTTCCTCTGTAACTCTTTTTAGTTCCTCGAAAATGTTAAAAACCTCTTAGAATCCATTAAAATACACCGAAAATATATTATTTCATATTACATATTATAAATTAATTATTTTTTATTACACTTTTTTAATACCATATATGAACGTAATACTTGAATCCAACTTGAAAAACTGAATTCTGAAATTTATAAAGCGGCCCGTGAAGAAATTGCCCCATTTAGCCCTATTGAAAATAGGGTTCTGACGAGGCCCTGGTCAGGATTTTTATTTTGAATTTAAATATTTTAATATAATTAGGTATATTTATCCAGCAACGATACATAGTCGTAATATCTCAGTAATACTAATCACTGGAAAACTCTTGAAATCCTTTAGAGATTTTTTAGTATCATTAAAAATCCTTTAAATTTCGATAATCTCAACAGAGTTTAAAAGATTTTTCAGAAGACTTATAAAAAGAAATTAAAAACATTTAAAATTATTCCTAAAGATTTCAATAAAATTCAAGAGACTTAAAGAGAATTCAAATGATTTCACGTGACCTCTATGGATTTCAATGAATCTCAGATTTCTTTTGAAAATTAATTAGTTAAGTAATCAAATATTACAAATAATTAATCCAAGAATAGTTTTATAAATTTGATGCGGTTATTATTTTAATTTTTTCTTCGTTTTCAGCAGGTAAATATTCCTTCGTCGCAGAGGAGCGAATACTCTTCAAGTCTAATGAAATTCTATTGTTTCGACGAAGTCTTTTTTAACGAGAAAGCGGCCCACAGTGGTCGGTTTTCCGTCTCGCTTGCTCCACGCATTTCTACGGAATCGTGTTAATTAATTTTGGCTCTTGCGTCACCGAGCGGTGATAATCTTGCCGGAATCGTCCGAGTGGTGCGAACGCTGATTAGCTCTGAATTAACATACAATGAGAATCAGTCGGATCAGGATCAGGCATTCAGGCAAGCCGTGCACCCATCGCTTCTTCCAAGCGGTTATCAATCGTCAGCATCAACTCCCCGCACCTACTGACTAACCTCCAGACATTTGACTTAATCAGTAATCGCTAATTGCCCGACTGACACGCTCACAGACCAACGCACGAGGAAACGTATGCAAATCGGAGGGAATTATCTACCTCGGGACAATTAGACGAGTATTCTTGCTCACGCGTATAATGACACTTCCGGTTACCAAGTTCTAGAAGAATTGCTCAAACTGTCGAGGTGAAGACACAGGCGATTGGCACCTGTGATTTCCGGTTCTTTCCGCTTCTCCGCACGCGTTGAAGAAACTACGGTTTCAATTTTTCCTCAGCTCATTTTCATACGTATAATGTATTGTATATTTTCCATGACTTTCGAGTCGTGGTTAATATCATTAAAAATGAAATCATCCTCACATGAAATCCCTTGAAATCCCTCACAAGTTCCTTGAAGTTTCTAAAAATCTTTTGTGAGGTAGGAATTTCGAATTGATATCGAATTATTTTAGTTAGTGGAATATCGATCTACCGCCCTTAAATATATAATAACATGATTATTTGTGAAGAAAAAAAAATAATAAATAATCTACTATGATTTATTTTCTAGTAAAGACAGAACTTTTTTACAAACTGTAATAAAATGTAGTAGTTAACGATAATGAATGAAGCATAGTATTATAGTTAAGTTGATTTTAGTGAGTTTTTGCTTTCAGTGAATTAACCACATTTTCTTGCATGTGCAGTAAGAATGCCACACTTGAGCCATTAAAGTAGAAAAGAATGCGAGAAAAAGTTGTACGATTTATCCAATTTTGCAGTTCTCGTGGGTATGACTAGTTTTCCACGCTCATTTCCGTCTAAGAATTCAATTCCTCGAACGATGGAGACTAAACAGTAGAAGAGCTAATGATCTTCCGCTGATCCGCGAGGGTCCCCGTGTAAAATGGAGTATTTTTCCATAATTAGTCAAACAGGAATTAACAATGGTCGCGGTCGAGTCATAACAACTCCAGGATCACTCAGCCGCAGTAAGACTGTTCCAGAAAAATAAATAAATTATCACTTAGAAGAACTAACGACTCGTTAGTTGCTCGGTTTCTTGTGTCTCATGAATATTATGTAGATCATTCTGCGCTACACCAACGTTTATTTTCTTCGATATTAGCCAAAAATTCGGAGCAATAAATAGATCGAGTTTAGGACAGATTTCAAGGATTTAAAGATTTTCAGATTTCAAAATACAAAATGTTTCAAAAGATTACAAAGGATGGATTTGAGAAAAGGGTCAAAACCTTTCAAAATGATTTCGAATGAATCGAAAAAATTGGAAAATTATCGAGAGTTTTCAACAGATATTAAGAAATTTCTAATGATTAAATAATTATTTTACGAGATTTTAAAGAATTTCAAAGATTTAACAAGATTTTAGGAGATTCCATTGTGTTTATGCTGACCATTGTTTTTTGTAAGAACAATTTTTTCAAAAGCTGTAGAGAAATTTTAAAGGATTTCCAGAAAATTCCATCGATTTCAATGGACATTTCAAAAGATTTAAAAGACATTTTAAAAAATTATAAAAAAATATCTCCCAAGATTTGAAAAAGATCTAAAAAAATTTAAAAAGCTCTCAAAAGATTTCAAAAAGACTTCAAAAGATTTTAAACGATTTCAAAAGATTGTGAATTGTAGGTAGTGAGTTATGTGTTCCGGAATATGAGTTTTGGATCAGTAGATCGTGCGCAGTCGACTTTGAATTATGAAAATTGTTGATTGTTGCTTGTAGGTTCTGAAATTTAAGGGTGAGTAGAAGCGAGAAAGAGGGATAGTTTTCATCCAAAATAGCTAAAATACACAGAAGAAACGTGAATTATTATTTTAAAAAAATAATAATAATACTGCATAAAATTTATTTCCAAGGAGGGAAGTGTCTGGCGTGCTGTTTCAGAGGAAGCTAACAATTTTGAGGGGATTGATGCTCTGGTGTAAAGGAGCGTATAAAGTCTCGTTTTTTCTTCCGCCGAAGTACCTGGCGTTAATGAGGGGTGCGACGAGACTTGGCTTTTTTTCTTGCTTTTCGCTGGTGTCAGTTGATTGCTACTGACGTCCGATAGTAAACGCGCGACAGTGGTACGAGCATGAATATTCATCCCCTTCCTAAGGAAGCCTCAGCTTTTGCAATGGCAGGGAAAAGGAAGGGAGGGAGCGTTGGAAAGGGTGGAGAACGGCAATAGCGAGAGATTGATAAAGGATAGGCAACTCGATGGTCTTTGGCTTTTTCACGTTGTTTGCCTTGTGCCGGTTCCACCGATAAGCCCAAGGGGTGCATACCCCTTGAAAGGGTTGATCTAACGTCGCTTTTATCGACTGCGTCAAAATTCTCGTTCAGATTTTCATCCCCTTTATTCCCTTGATTTCCAACACCCCTTATATCATATTCCTGCAAAATTGCATTACATTCATTAATACAATGAATAAAAATTGATATAAAATATCTTTTATTAGTGCTTTTTTAAAGTCTTGAAAATGATAGTATCTTCATCTTCGTGTCTTGCACCATGAGTTACAACATAAATAAAGTTGCATCAAACATAGAGTGGAGAATCGTTGCCGACGCACTGCATTTAATACCATTAAGTATGCTAATGATAATTGCACTCCATAATCAGCGATATCAATCGGTGTGCGCGTACAGGTAGGTATAACCCCATTGAATAATTATATACGTCGCAACCTGCTCTTGGAAGATGCGTCAAGCCGATACACGAATAAAACTGCCACCGTTACGTTGTGTTTGCACGGTTCGCGATTGCGTTGGCAAGAGTGAAAAATGCACTGGCGTAACTGAAGGGCTATCAGCAAAAATATAAAAAAAAACAGATTCTAAAGCTACAGTTTTATGCAGCAACGATTAATTAGAATAGTAGGGTTTTCACGACCAAAGAGAACTGCAAAAGTTTGAAATATCTGACGCTGAGAGATTATTGATTTTCTAATTGTTTCCTGTAGGAAAGAAAACAAAAGAAAACAATTCCGTATCCTAGAAACCATCATAATTAAAGTTTATAACGTATTTCACTATCTTGTACCTCAATCAATTAGAAACACCGTATTTGGTATTTGAAGGGAAAAACAGAAGGGGCCGTCAAGAGGATCCGATTTGATGATTCGTGAGTCGAAATCGTTACGGCTTCACTTCCTTTTTCGTAGGTAGCTGTGATTCCTCCTTTTTTGAGATCTTAAGTTAGAATTAAAATACAATAGACTGACACAGTGTGAGCCCGGTTGGCTCGTAAATAACTTTAATCGGGATCGCTAATTACAGATTACGTTGCGCTACGTGTGTAAGCTTCTACGACGTTGTTCCCATTCTTATGGTTGGACGAACTTGTGTATAAACCATTAGCCTGATGAGAGTATGTTCGAATTGAAAGACGTTTATACCGGAGTGTTTACAAGTATAATGTATATGTATTGTCGGACCTTACCGCTGTACTGGCTACGCTCATCCGGCGATGCGCGCTTTAGATACGAAAATTAATTACAATAAATTTAACGGTAACGAGAGCGCGAAGAGAGAAGGTTTTAGGGAAGAGAGCTTATCGATTCTACTCACTTATGCATCTCAGTACTACCTTTCTCGGCTCAAATAACCCTTGCTCTCCATCTCAATGTATTTTTCCCTTTTTCGGAAAGTAGCTGCACTAATAGAACACTATTATGTGAATAATTTCTCGCTCTTGCACAGCACAGTAAAAAATCTTTCCTGCAATCGAGAAGATCATTATTTTTTATATGTGTGAATTGGAAATCTTCTGTGCTTTTATTTCATGAAGGATTCAGTAGGGATCGCAGGAATACATCCTTCATCACCCACGCTCGGTAGAAATTTATGTATACATTGCATTTGTAGAGACAAATCAAAGTAGAGATCATCCGAATGCTCTTGAGTGCAGAATGTAGATAGAACAGAATAGACGGAGCGAAGCATTCGTTCGCCGGTTAATGAGAACGGTTTCAAGCCCCGTTATATATGTACATAGCTGTGATATAGAAACCGCTGCCTATAGTATTTGTATAACTCAGAATCTCAATGTAATCTGAAATGCAGATATGACCCTTAAAAAATGTACAATAGTTTCCTATAAACTTATATATTGTTCATGAAAAATGATTTGGAATAGACGGGTGTATTTTGTCGGTCGAATGTCGAAAAACCGAATTCGATTTTCTCGGTTTGTCAAAACAACCACTGATTGGTTCTCCTTGTTCCGCTTTTTTCTCTGAGAATTCATTTTGTCCCACTTTCGACCTGAACGATTTTTTATCCTAGTTTTTGACCATCAAAATACTATCGGATCAAATTTTTTTGCACACGTCTAACAATAAGAGACATCTTTTTGTGGATGGATGCTACTCTTTAGACGGTACGTGATAATTAGAGCGAAGATCCAAAGGGATGCTGCATCAAGTGTCAGTGATGAAAGGCACGTGGTTAGGGAAGCGATGTCAATGAGTCGAAAGACCACGGAAATTTCGAATCAATCCGTCTATTGGGCAAGCACGTTAATTTCCTGGAAAGAGAGGCCGCGAATGCCGCGGCTAGCCAAGCGTTTGATAGTGAACACCCTCTTTCTCGAACCCTTCGACAAGCTCAAAGCGAGTTCTATCGTCGACTGGAATTTGGTAGAACCCACTATGGAGCTACTCTTATCCCTAATTGCGCTCGAGGACCTCTGGACGAGAATCCAATCGGTTCGAGAGTCTACCACTTGAAAGACTTCATTCCCTTTATAACTACCCAAAAATCAGAGCTGCTCATTGTCAGATGATAAGTGTAATAGAAAAGAAGGATAATGCGCTTTCTGCTAGGGTGAGATGTAATGCAAAGAGCGCAGAGACCACGTTCTGGTAGACAAGTGAGTTTTGTCCCAAGTGCTGAATTCACTTGCGGGTAATATGGAAATTGACTATATATACTATACACTCATGTGCAGAAATTTTGATGGGGTCCTAATGGGGACCTGGTCAGGTTTCCCTTATAGTTCTAATATGGTCCTGACATGAAAACTGAAAAGAACCGCACCAGGCGCGTCACGCTCTCACTATGGTAAATACCACATGTAGGGAAAACTGGTCAACACCCCATCAAGATTCAAAAAATATTCTGAATTCATTATTTGCAATATTTAATTAGTTAACTATAGTTAATTTTCTGAAACAAATCCTATCATAAAACGAGGTAGAAATTATATCGAATCAAGTAGTTTTAAAGAATTTTTTAACTTCAAAGTCATTCAAAGGAGTTTCAAGATTTCAAAGTAATTTAAATATCTTTTTAATTATTTCAAGGGGTTTTAAATGATATTAAGGATAATTGAAGGATTTTCAATAGATATTAAGAAATTTAAGGGGATTTGGAGAAATTTCAAGTGTTTTTAAAGAATTTAAAAGGATCTTAAGAAAAAGATTAAAGAGAATTTGAAGCGATTTAAATTGATTTCAAAGATTTTTTAAAGAATTTCGGAAGAATTTGAATGAGTTTCAAGATTTGATTAAAAAATAAAAATCCCCACCAGAGCCACGTCTGAACCCCATTTTAAATAGGGCTAAATAGGTACATTTCTGCATGGGCTCTTGTTTAAATAATTTTAGTTTTCAAACCTTTTGAAGAATATAGTAGAGGACTTTCAATCAATTGATTGCGATTTCAAACATTTAAAAGTACTTTTTCTTTATTTTAAACTTCCCATAATCCCTAGGAGAGAGTGATATCCCTATATACGGGATAAAGGGAGTCACATCTCCTATTTCTAACAATTTCCCCTATCCCATGGGAATTCCCTTATCCCCGTAACTTTCCATATCCCTAAGGATTTCCTCTACCACTCGGAGTTTCCCTTATTCCTTGAAATTCCTCCTGTCCCTCA
>JAUESI010000038.1:8703781-8722550 GCA_032275145.1 Synergus laeviventris | reverse complement strand
TATCGATTTGCGTTTAAAAAATTGATGCATTTCGTTAATGCTAATCACAGTGCTCGAGATAAGGATGAAGTTCAGCGAAATTTTCTTCTGTAATGGGAATTAGGATCTTGAGCACAAATTCGTGACCCTTAAAATCGAAAGGGAAATTGTGTTAAATATTGGTCCATCATTGATGGACGGATATTTCACCCTCATTTATTTTATCCACGCTAGTCACTATATGATGATTTGCCATTTTCAATTTGACTACTTGTTTGTTTTTGTGTTTTTTGCTTGTTTCAGGGTTCATGAAGAATTTTTTTCCGGAAGAAAATGTATGTCCCCATTTATGAGGAAACAGCTTCCTAAATAAATTCGTGATTTTGAACATCGTTTAGAAAACTCTTAAGTGAACTTTTAATAAAACTCAGATATCCTTATGAGTATAAAACTCATATCATTATAAAATTTTTCTTTATGATCTTATCTGTAGGCAATTTAAAACGTGTATTCATTTCGTAATATATTTTTTGCTATTTTAATTTGCTGCTATTTTCTGAAATTTTTATGAAGACTTTTTCCCGATTCGATCATCTTTTGGTGAGGAGACAAGTCGAATGACATATATACCTCCTGTAGCGTCGGGATCGATTGTTCCTAGAACGAGTTTGATCGTAGTTTCCGGAGCCTACATCTGAGCTAAGTTTAAAAAATTATCCAAATATTTTTTATATGTGGTTTTATCGAATATCTGATTTCGTGAATCGACTCGGGAGCTGGAACTCGGGTTCCTTTAAGTTCAATACAATTTTTTTCGTTAAATTAAATTTAAGTCTATATATTTAAATTTCAATATGTAAAAACGTAAGACTTATCTCATCTCTTTTGAATATTTAAACATATTTAATATTTAAATATATTGCGTGGTTTATAAACTCAACTTTACTCTGGTTTTGGCACATTTAATCACTATTTTATTATGTTCTGACTTGAATGATGCTATTGTGAAAGTATTATATGAAATTCATATCATCATAAAAAATCTTCTTTATGATTTTATGGATAGGAAATTATAACGTGTATTTATAACGTCAAGTTGGTGAAACTAGATTTAGACTTTGCGTAATTACCAAATTACCTTAATTTGACTCATATTAAGGTAATTTGGTTATTACTAGAATGTAAATCTTGTTTCGCTAACTTGACGTTTGCAATATATGTTAAGTAACGTCTACAAAAAACTGAGGAAAATCCCTAACCCGTGCAGAAATTGCTTCATTTAGCCCCGTTTAACATAGGGTTCTGACGAGGCCCTGGTTGGGATTTCTATTTGCAATAAAAATATTTCTATATATGTAATTTTCCACGCTAAAGTATTTATGTCAATATATAAAAGATGGTTATATTTATACATTGGAAAAGTAACTAATGTGCATATTATTGACAAAAACAGACATATATCTAGTAACTTGAAACAAGTTTTAATTCGAAATTGAAAGAAATTGCAAAAGTTTAAATGTTTCAAGGGATTTCGACAAATTTCAGTAGATTTCAAGAGTTTTAACATATTTTTAAAAATCTAAAAACATTTTTTGTTATCAAAGTCTTGAAAATCTTCAAACTTATACATATTATTTCGATATTCTTTTAAAATTCTTTAAATTCACATGGAGTCTATTGAAATCGCGTTAAATTAATTGAAATCATATACAATCACTTGAAATCATTTTGAAAATCCCTTAAAATTCTTTAATATCATTTAAAATCCCTTGAAAAATCTAACCAAATTTTTTAATTACTTAAAAACCTCAAAATTCCCCTGAATTCTTTTAAAATGTATTAAATCACTTGAAATCTATTTAAATCGCTTTGAATTCTCTTTAATCTCCTTCTTAAAATCCTTTTAAATACTTAAAAATACTTTTAAATAATTGCAAATTTTGAGAGCTCTTGAAAATCTTAAATTCTTAAAATCTTGAGTTTATTTAACATACTTTAAAATTCTTTAATATGATTTAACACCCCTTGCAATACTTAACAATTTTTATTAATTACTTGGAAAATCACTTACACCAAAATTTCTGGACGGAAGTTTTAACGAAAAATATTTATTATTGCAAACGTAAAGTTTATGAAATTAAATTTGCTATTATGGAAATTACCATGTGTTTTTAATAAACTAATTAATTTCAGTGTCAGTTATCAGGTCTCTCCCTTACCTATGTTTTCTCTTAAAATATTATAAATAATAGTGTTCATATGAATAAAATTAAAAGTAAATATAAAAAAAATATAAATAAAAGTAGATATGTTTTTATTATGATACTTATAATACTTTCGGATGCGTTTTAGAGGGTCTTGGGTAATTTTTAAATTACTACTTCCGGGTCATCGATTTAATGCCTACACATGTGTTCCACTAATGAAACATTATTTCCGTAAATTGTGAAAAGCAGAGCGATGCCCCTGACCAGATATACGAAGCAACCTCGAAAATGGAATCCATTAACTTAACCTAACATACTTTCCAGTTACAGAACTATCATTTAGTCGATTGAAGCGTTCATGCAATCTTTAGATCTTAATGATAATTCACAAGACTTGCTCATCATATCAAGCGACTTGAACCTTATCTCCTCATTTATCGGGCATAAATAAGGCTCCCAACAATGAACGATAGCCATCTGCATACATCATAATTCAACCATTTGTGCTATGTCTGATTAATTGATTTCCTGAGTAGTGAATATTCACTCAAGAAAAATAGTCTTCCGTAGACACTCCAACCCCCAATTTTTATCAGTTTCCAAACCGCATCATAATTTGATTCGGTGAGACAACTTCATAATTAATCGAAAAAATGAATAATTGAAATAATTACTTATTCTTTTTATTCCTATTATTTAATTAATTATCAATTAGTCTTGTCGTATTTTATATAGATATTATAGGAATTATTGAAATCTATTTAGGGAAATCAGCATATGGCAAATCGTATTGGCGATCATATGATGCTTATCAAGGGAGGTTAATGAGGATGAAGATATAGGGATGACAGTGTTGATGACAGTAAAGCATATGTGATTAGAAACTGGATGATAGGATGCCACGCGTGTTTCAAATTAACTGCGATAATAATGACGAGTTGTAAATACCACAACATTACTATATAACATCAAACTGACCAGACTGATCTCGAGTTAAGATAGGTCGCATACTCCTCGCATCACTCGTGTTTGAGTACTCAAAGGCATCATATATACACGCAAACCACAAATGTATCCACCAATATTTGCTTTTAAATTACCTTCAGACCCTTCACCCTAATTAATATCTCAATTATTGTAAACTAGCAATATCATAAGCGCGCAGGAAACATTGCATGGGCAATTAATAATATTCAAGGAAAAAAGATAAACAACTACAGGATTTCAATTTGAAATTTAACAGTTTTAGGCAGTTCAAATAAAAATTGTGTAAATCTCCTTTTTGTAACTTCAATTTCATTTGATTTAGTGAAATTTCTAGGTATTTGAAGAAATCTAATGGTATTTTAAAAGAATTAATAACCATTTATGGGATTTTGAGTGATTTTAATGACTTTCAAGATATTTTATGAGATTTATTTTGATTTCAGAAAATTTAAGGCTTTTCATATAATGTTAAGAGATTTTTAGGGATTTTAAAAGGGTTTCAAAGGTTGTCGTTATTATTTTCAATATACAGGGTGTCCCATTTTAATCTATTATTGGAAATATAATACTCCATCTACAGAAAAATTCTACAGAACATAGGGGGTCATTGAACGGTACTATTAATTTTGACCCTCAGGTCAATTTTCAAGGTGATTGGAAGTTCAAGCTGATTTTTTTTAAATGGCTGTCAATCCCTATTTTTTTACTGGGGATTTGAAAAGAGTTGTAAATTTTACATAAAAAATATCCTATGAGAAGTTTGCTTTTGTGGTTTTAGAAAGGTCAAAAATCGAGGTCAGATGTTTTACAAAAACTGTCAGTTGCCCTTGTTTTTTAAGATCAAGATGGTCAAAGTGGTTCACACTCTTACATTTTATCGACTTGTTAAAAGTATTTTGAACGTTTGCTATTCTCAGAAACCCACGCTAATTCCAAAAAGGTGAAAACTTTTCATAGAGTATATTTGATGTGAAATTTTCCGCTATTTTCAAATTCTTAGTCAAAAGTAGGGGCTGTAATTTAAAAAAATCGCCGTGAAAATTGACCTCAAGATCAAAATTAATAGTAACGTTCAATGAGCCCCTATGATCTGTAAAATTTTGTTGTAGATAGATTATTATTTTAGGAGATATTTCCGAGAATAGAATAAAATAAGACTCCCTTATATATCGTCATCTTAACACCTTTGAAATTTAACTCTTGCAAAATTTCAGAATATTGTTGTTTTTTTTAATATTCTTTATTAGCAATATTATGTTTTTTGCGCGCAATTTGGGAATAAAGTAGCAATAAGTCATTTGGTATGATTAATAAATTCTGTTATAGAGAAAAAGTATAGCACATCAACGAGCACGAAATCGAATATCATTTTTGTGACAGTTGGCGTCATTAGGGCGATGAATAAGGGGGCATAAGTTAGTTTTTAAACTATTTTATATTAGTATTTAAGAGATTCCTATCATATCTATCATCTCGGTGAGATCATCGACTCACTGGCTATTAAATAGCATCATTTCCGTTTTACTGCAACGCCCGAGGCACAAAAGAACTATGGCATCTGTCTCTCCTTTTGAATTTTGTTAAATACGATCGAAGATCGCATGATCGATATTTTCACGAGTCATGCCCGCATCCATTCAATGCCCCTATAAGATGTGTTAATACGTACATTATGTCACATCTATTACATAAATTAATCTCTAATAAATTATAACAAACTTTCATTAGTGACAAGAAAATCTCTCATAACTTCTTTTTTTATAAATTTTATTCTTATTTGATAATGAATTAAAATTTGCAAACAATGCAAAAATAGAAACTACCTTAAAATTACTATACGACCAGCAAATTGAATATAAATACAGGTAATTTATATATTTCTTCTGGTTTTGTGATAAAATATTAATAAAAATTTCCCGCCTTGCGAATAGTTTGGAATTTTTACACTCTATCAAAATTTCTGAACAACTTCGAAGGCATCTTTTTCTCTATAATTTCTCGGGGCGTATTAAATAAATAACCCATAAAACCAGGAGTCAAGACATCAATCCCGGTGGAAGCATTAACGCCCGATACGGAGGAGGCTCGGCTGTTATTTTTCATACCGGTAACGTCTTACGACCGCGACCGCCTCTTGTGTACCTTTTCACAGCAAAGGAACTTCTCTTCGAAACCTTCTCTCTTTTCCCTCTTTTATGCGGTGTGTCTTCGAGCTTTTCATGGTCTATAACTCTATAAGTTGCCTTACACTCGCGAAGCTGTTGATCAAAAGTGATGTGTCTATTACAACATAAATACTTAACGACCGACTGAGTATCCCTTTCCCTTCCATCTTCCACCTATAATATGCGGCTTTTTGATTTCTTTCTGTATATCCAGGTAAAAGAAACATGCAATCATTCCACGTTTTCTTCTGTCAGATATATTTCTGGTAATTGGAATATCGAGGTTCGTTCTTGTTGTTTCGTTTTCTATATTAAGGCAGAAGTCCAAAGCTCTCAATCCTAATTCATAGCTTCTAAACTTTATTGGGCGTAAGTATCAGACGTCTAATGTCACAAAAATAAATTTTTTTTCCTTTTTTTAACTGATAAATATAATACAA
This sequence comes from Synergus laeviventris, assembly GCA_032275145.1. Lineage (NCBI taxonomy): Eukaryota > Metazoa > Arthropoda > Insecta > Hymenoptera > Cynipidae > Synergus > Synergus laeviventris. The sequence goes on along the minus strand of JAUESI010000038.1, from coordinate 8,716,772 downwards.
AGAAGGTCCAAAACAATGTTTTAGAATATTCAAATGTGCATTAAGCGACAATAATTTTATTATTAAATGTGTCGATTGTGTCCCACTCCAATCGAAAGGTATTATTATCAAGGGGTGTTAGAAAGTTATTTTATTTTACTTTAATTACACCTTTTAAACATTGCTAAAATTGACAAAAACTTGGATTTCAAATATACTGAATTAAGAGTTGGCAATTTTGGTGATGTTTGAAAGGTAATTAAAATAAAACTGAAAAAAATGGTTTAGCTGTCTCAACTAGACGTTTCACTATGGATTTCGCCATTCCAAAAAAATATATCTGTGTTACCTAAAAATCTAGCTAATTTATCTAATTTACCTAGATAATTTCTAGATGGAAAAATTTAGCTAAAACACTACAAATTTAGGTAACACAGCTATATTTTTTTTGAATGACGCAATCCAGCGAAACGTCTAGTTGGAACAGCTAAACCATTTATTTAGTAAACACCCTTTAAAATCGGTTTTTATGAAAGATGTATTTTTTCGTCGCTTAATGCGCATTTGCATATTATAAAACATTGTTTTTGACCTTCTTTATATTATATTTATCAGTTAAAAAAAAGAAAAAAAAATGTTCGTCAGATTACACGTTTGATACTTCAGCCCAATCTAAACTTCTAATCCTAAGAACCTTTTTAGTACGTTCTAAAAACATATTATCTCCACTAGGATTTTATATTTGAATTGTAAATTCGTGGGTCCTTAATTGCAATTTCGAAATTTGTAATCCTGGAAACCAATTCAATTATTTTGAAATCCTGTTTGCTTTCCCTGATTTCTCAAATTTGATACATTTTCAAATATGTATGATGGTAAGATTTACTTCAGTGATCTACTTTGAGAAGAATATTTGACTAAGAGGATGAAAATGGAGGGTGCGGAATCTTAGTCGTAACCTTGGAAGAAGACTGGGGGGTAAAGTCTCATTCGGGTAAAGTTTCCGCGAGACATTAGTTTATAATTCGGCAATCCCGGATCAGTATTTGTCACGATTAGCCGATCCACCCTGACGACAATGGGCTCCTTTCGGCCTGTGCATCGCTTTCCACCCCTTCTTCGCATCTTGAGTTTTCATTAATTTCACCAATCCGACCGAACTATTGTCGTATATAGTTACGCACAATTTGAAAGCGACAAAGCCGGGGGTCCCTCTTGATTTCTCTGGGATTGACGTAGGGGACGAGAGAAATGTGTAAGGAGTTATAACATCAAGTGGAAAGGGGTAAGAAGTCAACCCTAGGCTCCAGCTTAACGGGGGTGGTATAGATTATATTTCCCGTGTCATTTACCCCCCGAATCAAGACGTCTTTCGAACTTCGACTTACGCTTTTAAACCAATTTCCACAACTTTATCCTTTGATTTTGTTTTCGAAATACTTAAATAATTATATGCAAATGAAAACAATATTTTTGGCTAGTAACCTTGGTGGCATGAGTTTATATTTTTAGACTCTCGCTATATAGGTGGTCAATGTTTTTGTAATGGCAGTCTTGATTGAATAATTTCGAAAAAACGACTCAGAAACTCGTTTAATCCAATTATGCCAAGGATGATTCCTGATTCAAGTGACCAGAGAAAGGAAACGAGAACAAACTTGATAACAAAGTTGAGCATCGAGGGTGGTAACAATGGGCTGGAAGTGAGGATGTAGAAGCGAAGGTAGCAGTGTTCTAACCCGGCTGTCGGATGAGAAAGGAAATTGGATGATATTTCCCGCAACGATCAAATCTTATTGCCAATTGAAAGAGGAAAGTTCGCGGTACATTTGCCCGGAGAAATCGCCAAGACTGCGAGAGAGAGAAGAGGAACAAGTGAGCCAGTGAAAATAGCTTTTGTGATCTGGCATTGTGAAAATCGCTTTGGATCTTACAGTACCTCGATAACGAGCTTCAAAGCACGTACTCAAAACTCCAATTCGCAAAAGAAACAAAAAAATATTTTCATCAATTTAACCTGATTTTTAGTATTTTATTTTGGTAAAAGTGCGATATTCGGGACGAAAAGTAACGTGAAGGGGTGTGACCGAATATTAATTACAAATGGTATTGATTTGAAAGTTTAAAGTTTCTTTTTATTGTTTGATGTTATCGTTAAGAATATTTTTATTTCTTTTCATTTCTCTCTTAGGCTTTAGATTTTCTTTCGGGAAAGATAAATAATTTCTGATTTTCGGTAAGCACTAAACGGTAGAATTATTAGGATCCATTTACAGAGAAGAGCTGGTCGACAGTTTCGATAACGGCCTGTCATAATTTCATATCAGATTCTGCAAAAAGAATGGGATCGTTGCTTTGGGAAGATCACGTAGGGCCATAAGGGAAGTAATGAGTCCAAAAGCGTCAGCGGCATCTAATGTCAGAAATTATAGCATATTGCCAATAAAATCCGTCGGGTTACCCTCAAAGCCAAGCAACCTATATCTAGAAACACTAGTCGAATTGGAGGGTGGCCAAGCTTATTGTAACGAACGAGACTGCGTTTTATCATTACATTTTACCCCTCTAGGAGGTCAATGTAACCACCAATATTGACAATCGATAATTCCCTTATTGCAGTCCAGAAAAGGCAAGTCTGTGATATCCATGGCAACGATTTCTCAATACTAATTCCGGGATAATTTTTTTTTTTGCCAAAAAAGCAAATCTGAAACTTGAGAATATATTATCACCACATTCTCTCCCTTAATTAAAAATGGGTAGGGGTTAGACAAATATTTCCTGGTTTCAGGAGCTAATATTTTAGGGTGAAGTTAAATGACGAAAAATTGATAATTCTTTAAATAATCAATATATTTTTTGTTTTTGTTTTTATTTTAGAATATATGAAGAAACAGTAAATAATGTAAAGTTTATAAATATTAGAAGTATCAAGATATTTAACAAAACTCGTAAATAATAAAGTACAAAATTAAAAAACGAACGTTGAAAAGTTAAATTCCTCTAAATATTAAAGGCAAAAACTGTATTGAACTTTTTGGAAACTGTGTAGATAAGTGAATATGAAATTAAGGTACGATTGGAAAATAATTATTTCAATTCATGTTTATCTACTTTTCAAGTGCTTCTTTAACAGAGACGATGTTTCACCATCGATCCTCATTGTTTCCATCCCCCCTGGATTTCTTGAAGCCAGTGAACTCGCAGTATTGGAAATCCTGCCGAAAGTAGTTCCTGAGTTTGAATCGACATTTCCATAAAATTCTTGAACTTTAGACGGGACTATTTCCAGAATCGGTTCGCTTTCTGTCTGGAGCATTCAGAAGTATTAACGAAGAGTGACTGGTTAGGTTTTATTACTTTTGGCTCTTATAAATATTTAAATCTGAATTTGAGCCAAGATGTGTAATCAATATTAGATACAAGCGGAATAATTATATTATTGAATCTTTAAGTAAAAAAAATCCGAACATGCCTGACTTTCCTTCTTGGCAGCTTTGTCTGATTGACTCTTTTCAGATGCTTTCGAGATCGACTCCAGTGATGATGAAATAGCAGTTTGAGAACCCGAATATTTCGACGATGCTGAGGGGGGAAAAATACGCTCGTCAAGCACTGGTATGGCCTCAAATTTTTTCCAAAATTTTAAACTACCTTCCGATTCTGATTTTCTGATTTTGTCCCTCAGACTCTCGCTGATACTCTTTGTCAATTCCTTGGATGTTTTTCGGGCTGGAAATAGTTTTCGAGTCTGTCTGTTTTTCTCAACTTCCATCTGAAGTTGTCGAACCAGAGACTCGTACCTCAAAAAAATAAATAATGCATGTTAAATATTAAATAAAATAATTGAATAATTAAATAATCAATTAACACTTAATATTTTTTCTAATGTTAAATTAATATTACTTCTCAATAGTAGCATCCCTGTGCTTTTTAAAAAGATTCATCTCTCTCTCCTGCTCGCACAATTCAAGCTTCAACCTATTCACTTCTTCTTCCTTATCCTCATTTTTCTCACACATAAAGCTCAAAAAATCGCCCTGCTTTTCAAAAGTTGATAATTTCGAACGCAAAAAGCTAACTTCATCTTTCGAAACCCTCTCCAAATTTTTGCGAGTCTCTTCTGACCTTATTAGCTCAGATTTAATGTTTCCAATTTTTAAAAGAGATTCAGAAATTTCCTTGCTTAACTCTCTCGCCTGTTCTGAATTTATATTATTCACACTTTTCGTTTGCTCGAGAGTTGTTTGCAAATACTGGACTTCAGACTCCCGTTCTTCAATTTTCCAGGTTAATGTTTTCACTTTGGAATCCAGAGATAATTGACACTCTGATCTCTCGTGCAACTGCTTTCGTAGATCTTCCTTTTCCTTAAAACAGCTGTCCAACAATTTTTCAAATTCGCTGACCTGAAAAACCATAAAATTATTTTTGGAAAAATAAATTTTTTCTACATTTTCAATGCTTATTCCGACAGGATTTATTGTCAGATAGGCAAATCGAAGACGTGAAAATATATTTTTCCAATTTTAAGATTCGATATTGTGGCATAAAAAATTACTGATCACACTGATTGAAGGTGTAACCGAATATATTTTGAAGTTTCAGATTCTATTCTTTGACAAAAAAATAATTGGTCACACTTCAAGCTTCAGAAACGTTTTCTTCGAAAAAATCTTATTTAAATTCTACCCGATCACCATTTTGAATAGAATTTTAAACGTACCTTTTCATCGACTTCTGCAATCCTAGCGAGATCCCTATCAACTTCACACATCCTTCTTTCCAGTTCAGTAACCTTGAAGGTCTTCTCAAACAATTCCTTCTCGAGCCTATCTATCTCGAGAACATGTTCAGTTGAACATATAATATTTTTTTGCTCTAATTGGCTTTGAGCAACTTCCAATTGATTTTCGAGACTTGCACACTTCTTAGAAGCACGAGATTCATTCTTCGGCCTCGTTTTCAAACTTGAGTGCAATTTGGCAATCCTGTCCTCATACTCTCGTGAACTTGACTCTATTGCATGGAACATTTCATTGCAATTAATATTCATGTATTTTATTTTTTCATTCAATCGCTCCAATTCTTCATCTTTCGAAGCTAATTTACTCTCGTACTCTGCAATTTTCTCCTTACTCAAGCTGCAATTTTCCAATCCAATAACCAACTTTCTCACATTCGTCAACTCCAATTCCAACTCCATCACTTTGGAACTCTCACTAGAATAGTCAGTCCTCAACTTTCCGTATTCCAGTTTCAATGACTCGAGTCTCTCCCTTATTCTTTCGATATCTTCTTCCTGGATGATGTTCACCTGACTTGACTTGTCATCAGTCTCGACTTTGTTCAATTCACTTGATCTTTGACTTCCTGACGATGTCATTATTCCAGAATCGTCTTTTCCACTCGCTTCGCTTGACCTTAGACCACCTTTTAATTTTATCGACTTTTCAACTGATGAATCGAGGAAGCTTAATCTGCTACTATCTGACAACTCGTATGGAACCAACGCTGGGACCCTCACAAGTGTCTTTAGACAGACATCAGGTGTTCCATAATCTTCCAGAAGCGAACTCTCTGCCTCAATCATCGAAATTTTGTACATAGAATCTGGCGACAAACCATCAGAAATCTTGACATTCGAGCTGGCAATGATTCGATCCTCTGATGGTCTTTCAATCGACCTTGAAGAAAAGTCAATCAATTTGGCCTCGAGTTCTTCCACTTTTCTAGTTGCAATTATTCCTCTTGCTTCAGCTTTCTGCCACTTGTCTCTAATTTCAGATAGTTCTTCATCTTTATCGATTAGCTGATCCTCAAGATACCTTATTCGATCTTCCTTCTCTTTCAATTGTTCCTCAAGGTCGCTTGTCTTTGCCCAATTTTCATTGAACTCGAAAAGGAAAGATTCTCTTCCCTTATTCACAGAATTGTCTTCATCCTCTGTGTTAACTGATTCATTCGTTCTTCTTAACTCTCTCAACTCCTTCAATTCTTTCTTCGAAACAGCCAACTGAAACAGTAACTCGCTCTTCTGAGCACTGAATTCTTGATTCTTCTTCCTTAAATTCTCGATGACTTCTTTTTGAGAAATAATCTTGGAAGTAGCCTCTGCATTTTCTGCCTCAAGAGTCTCTAAAGTCGATCTATCAAAATCTCCATCACCGCTACTCAGACGTCTTCGTTTTCGGTTCGTGATGTTGTCGATTCTCTCTTTATAAAAAACTTCAACCTGGTTGACGGACCATTTCAAAAGATCCTCTTGCTCCACTTCTATTTCTGCATTCTTCTTCCTCCAATTTTCTTCTAAATCCTTTATCATCTTGGAATAAAATTGAAAGAGCTCATCCCGAATTGCGTATTCCTTCTCCAAAGCCGAACTTTTCAGTGTCGATAGTTCCTCCAACAAGGCTTCGTTCTGCTCTTTCACTTCATCGAAATTTTTTTGGTAAATCTGAATCTTCACTGGAGTTTGAGGTATCGAAGGAAGTAAAGCTGTCTCCCTCCTCGCACTTCGGACTGTCAGTTGAGAATCCGTGCACCTTCTTGATTGCTTCGATGATTCAAGAGTCACCTTTTTAGCCATTGATGAGAAATTCAGGACACTTTGGGTCTCCACATGCAGTTCTGGAGAGGGATTTACAGCCACTAGTAGAGTAATATTTTCTTTTCCAGAAAGAGCTTTCTGGAAAAATCTCGTTAGGTTCGACTCTCTAAAGGGTCCATTGATCTCTAAGCTTTGTCTCGATGGTGGACGTTCTCGAACTGACTTTAGACATCTGCCTAAAACAAGAAGACTGGCGTTTATGCTTCGAGCTTCTTTGACTCTTTTGGCGTCCGAGGTTTTTCGAAGGCCTCCAGTTCCAGCGAGGTCACAAAACGTGAGTGTGCTGGTCTACAAATGCAAATTAACATTCAATTATGAGATTATTAACGAGTAAATTGTAATAGTTATAAATTAATCTGTCTATATTATAAGATAAAAGGATTCGAAAAGCATGGCCAATTATAAAAGACGGCGAAACCTATAGGTACAGACAGTCACAAAAATGGTTATAAACAGTGGGTACAGTCATTACTAAAAGTTCTTACAGACACTTCCTCAGGAGTAGATTCTTTAGAGTACTTCATCAAGGTGATAGTAAAAATCGCATGCGATCTGGAACTCCTGGAATTCATTGTAGTGGAAGCAACACTCAGTCTCGATTTCCCAGCCATCATGATCTGGTAAGCCTCTAAAGCAGTGCTGGCTGAAACAATTCTGAGGTCTTTTAAATAAGTGTTGCCTTTTTTGTCAGTGACTAATTTCAACTGCATGTTCTTTCCTTCGTCATCGAGAGCCAGCAGATCGAAAATTGTCTCATTGTAGATTTCTATGAAGGATAACCAAACTGAATAAAAAAATCCGTCTGATGATGATTCTTCTCTAGAGTTAGTTTCTCCTAAGTTAATGAAGCTTTCCAAACTCTGGGTTTGGCTAATTGATCTGCAAGAAAGCAGCTTTTCTTTTACTTGGACTTCAGAAATTCGATCTTCCTCGTCCAAAGAGATAAGACTATTTCCATGAGCAGGTTTGTACAAAGGAGAAAGGCTAACGTCGATTTTGGAAAATAAAAAATGAATGCTATTTGGAATTATGCCCGGGGATGTATTGGTGCCGAAGAGAGTATAGGTTTTTCCTGAATTTGTGGTACCGTAAGCCATGGAAGTTGAACTTTGGCCTGCGATGAACTCGACAATATTCTGTTTCGTAGACTGCAAAAAAAAAGAAAAAATTATGAAATTTAGATTAATATTTGAGTTTTTTTAAATTGAGATATACCTCAAAAAGTTCAGATTGCGAGACTTCCGGTGTGAAGATACTTGTGAAACAGTATTTTCTTATATTTTGAGTTTCGACGCTGTTTGGTTGTTTCGATCTTCGACTACTGGTTCCATTCGCAATTGGAATTTTTGTCATCAGATTCGTAGAATTTAAAACGACAAAAATTTCATCCTGATCTTGCGCATTTGGTTTCAACTTCGGAGTTGCGGGCCGCATTCGAAGAAAAACTCTTATTTTGCCAGGTCCCAATGAATCCTGAATTGAATCGAGCGAGGCATTCGTCGTCCTTTTTTCGGATTCCGTTGGTGAAAATTCATCCTGCATCACCAATCCTAGTTCCTCGACGGATGAAGTGATTGGTCTAATACCCAAAACTTCGTCCATTTTCACTAAAAGGCTATTTTACTTTCACAAAAAAAAAATAATATTTAACTTCCCGAAAAACGAATAATGCAAAAAGGGAATTATGAACAGTGAAGGAGAGTGAAATTAAATATTTAATGATAATCGAAAATTGACGAACTTTTGCAATTTGTTGAACTCAAAAAAGGAAAATTAAAAAGATTTTGACACTCGCGAAAAAAGGATCCTTAATTCAGTTTAAACTCGCGACGAATTTTGGCATTTTAGGGCGGATACTACCAATATGCTACTTAAAATAGATAAATATCGCGAGAGTGTTTCACATATTATTTCCCTGATTTTTCTGACGTCCTACTTACTGGCAACTAGGTTACGAGACTCACTGCTTATTCATTTTTTTCAGCAGCGACGTTCAGATTTTTTCTTCTTTTTAAATTTAGAAAAATAAATTTGAATTTAAACAGCACAATAAATTCAAATTTTATGTGATGTATCTAGAAATTAAAATTTAATAATTCTCTTAGCTCAAATTTCTTTTTAATCTCTTGAATCGTTATAAATTATGCTAAATCTTTTTTAATTCTCTGATATTGGTAATATTTATAAACTCACAGAAATGTCATTAAATCCTTTGAAATGTTTTATTATTCCATCAATTCGATTTAAGCTTTTTTTTTAAATTCCAGAAAATTTCTGGAAATTCTATTCACTCCGAAATTAGAAGTCAGAATTTGAAGCTCTTTGACTTGATTATAACTAACAAGCTTTTTTGCATTGGAATGTCTTTTATGTTGGAATGATGATGAATAAAAGTTTCATAAAATGTTGGAGATGGTTGTACAATGTACATATATATGTTGTACATTTATTTGTACATTTATTTGTAAATCTTGAGGGTTAAAAAAGCACAGAATGGAGTAAATATACAACTGAGAATTGTGAGAAACGTCGTGGTAGGGAGAAAGCTCGAAATATCTTCAAAGCAGAAATGCGGCAATTTATATGCGTGTTGCCTGGACCATTAAACGAAGCCAATCAAAGCCGGAGCTAATAGCCCCGTGCCGCGCCCGTTGAAGATACGTTCGGTATCGCAGCATCAGAATCTATTGGGCACAAGCAGCCACTGTGTAGCTTGCTGAAGAGCTTAAGGCACTCTGGCAGCCTTAACTCTTCGAGAATGGCGGTACCTTTCAGACCTACAATCCGCTCCTTGTATCGACAGACCGGCCTTTTTTGCCCTACCTCAGTGGCAAAGATTTTACTTTTCGTCTTTGCCGCTCTTTAGATCGCCTCATCGCACGCGTCTCCATTGAAATGGCACCGCAAAAGCTCAGTGGCGATCATATTATATCGCTGCAGGTACTTCCAAATCGGAAATCAATTGGGATAAATTATTTACTGGATATATTGGGATTTAATTTCAAATGTTCCAATGACTTTTGGGATTTCAAGAAGTTTATTAGGTAAATTTCATAGGATTTAAAAAATTGTAAGGAGTTTTACCAGTTTTTGTAAAATATCATAAAATTTTCTAGAAATCTTTCCCAAAAATATTGGGCTGAAGTTTCAGACATGTCTAATATGAAGAAAATTAAGTTTTTTATATTTTTATTTTAACTGATAAATTTATTTGGAAAAAGGTCAAAAACACAAACATTTTCTTAAAACATAATTTTTGTGGGAAAATTAATAAAGTGTGACCATTTTTACCAACCCCATTCAAAAGTTAATATCAAATGGGCGGGCGGGTCACAAATGTCACATTTAATAATGTTTGGTCGACAATGGACCGTTACATCTGAAAACGCAGTAATTGTTAATTTTGAGAGTATTAGAAACGTAATTAAAAGAAAAGAAAATTAGTTTTCAAAACAATTTACAATTTTTTTCAATGGGTCTGGTAAAAATTGTCACACTTTATTACACCATTTTTGGAGGAAAATGATGTGTTTTGAGAAAATCATTTTTTCTAGGGGATAGCAATTTTTGAAGCTTGTTTTTGACCTTTTTCCAAATATATATTTATAAGTTAAAAAAAATAATTAATCCTCGTCTGATACTTCAACTCAATCCCAAAAATCTGAAATTTAATTTCTCCCTCAAATCATTATACATGTTTTAGATTACTTTGATGATATAACCAAAAATAATTAAAAATCTCCTTAAACTTTCTAAAGTCTCATATTAAATTCCTTGAAATTTTGATGGTATTCTGACATCATTTGAAATTCATGCTTATCTCTGAACATGTTTTAAAACTCTTTTTATTCTCAAAAAACTAAAATCTCGGTATCTTTTTAAACCCTTGAACCCAAATTACGAAAATTACCCTTAAATCTCTGGAAAATGTTGAAACTCATTGAAATATCTTGAAATCCTTTCAAACTTATTGTAGTCCTGCTTTAAATCCATTGAAATTCTTTCAAATCCCTAGACATTTTTTAAAATGCTTTCAGATGTTTTAAAATTTCTTAAAATTGTTGTAATTATTTCGAAATTTTTAGAAGCTTTATAATTGAAGAAAATATTTTTAATTCCTTTAGGGTCCTTCGAAATTTTTTATATTATAGTATAGACAGAATAGAAATCTAGCGATGAACCATCAGCAATCTTCACATGCGAGTTTTCAATTCTCTGATTCCATAAAATCTCTCCTTTTCAATATCGATTTTCCTCAGTACAAATTAAAACCCCTAATAAGTATACATGATATTTTAAACTGGTTTTTGCTTCACTCTCGACCAGTCAGATCTTGAATAATTATTGGCTATTAAATAAAATGAAAAAAAGTCCCAGAGGTCGAGATGCGAAGGTGGATTGAATTAGGGAAGATTCGTCGAAAAGACTCCACTTGTATTTTATTTCATCCTTGATCGTGGGCTCGTTAGTAAAATTGGGATCAATGACTTCGTCGCGGTTTCACGTAATTTTATGGAATATTCCGCATAGCAAGAACGCATCGATTCTGCATACCAGCACAGATAAGTATATAAGTGTATAATATAGGTATATTGGATAAGGAAAGTACACAAGGTTATCACGTTATAAGGCAAAGTATGGTTGGCAGAGGGTTGAAGGCGGAGAATGGAATCGTCTTGTTAAAAGTAGCTTGCCTCATTGCCTCCAATATCTGGTACCTACTGCTCTTATCTTGCCAGGGGTAGGTCGAGAATGGAGCATCTCAATAGCCACTCAACTTCTACACGTGGCACGTCATCTTGTTAGATACATATGTTATATATTTATATAACCCTCACCAACACACCCCTGGAGTCGTAAGACGTAGTTCGTGCCAGTCTTGCGTGACACGAGGACTTGGATAAAATTTAACCCCTTAAAATATTGACGCTTCACAGCTTTCTTTCATAAAGGATCAAAAGTTGAAGAATCGGACAAAATGTAATCAAAACCAGAAGTTCCAGGTGCGATAACTGTATATTTCATGGGGAAAAATAACTATTTGTTTATCCACAAAATTCCAAATGCATTTCCCGTGCAGAAATTGCATCATTTAGTCCTATTTAAAATAGGGTGCTGACACGAGTATTCACATTGGTATTCCTTCCTTAAAAACCCAAATTTGCTTAAAAATCTTGCAACTTTAAAACTTTGTTTGTAATACTTTAAAATCATTTGAAATCTCTTGAAATCCTTTCAGATATCTTGATAATATCTTTGAAATTTCTTACAAACCGTTACACTACTTGGTATTTATTTCAAATACTTCGAAAATTTTTAGTATCGTTAAAAATCCCTTAAACTAAGACGATCTCAACAGAGTTTCAAAAATTTTTCAGAAGAGTTAAAAGAAATTGAAAAACATTTAAGGTCAGTTCTAAAGATTTTAATGAAATTTAAGAGGTGAGAATTCAAACGATTTCACATCACTTCCATGGATTTCAATAAATCTCAAAAGTTTTCAAGAAATTTGATAGAGTTTAATCAATCTAACAATACTTTTTATGTTTTGAAATTACTTGAGAATCTTGAGTCTACTACATTTTTTAATAATACCTTAAAATCACTTGAAATCTCTTCAGAATCCCAAAAATCTCTTGAAATCCTTTAAGATGTCTCTTGAAATTTTTTAAATCTTGTAAAAATTCTCTGGAGTTCTTTCAAAATACATTAATATTGTTTAAAATCCTTTAAAATACTTAACAACATTTTTCAATTACTTGAAACTCATCTGAATTTTTATAACATTTTTGAAACATTATTTAAAATCACTTAAAATCTCTTGGAATCCTTTAGAAAATATTGATATCTTTGAAATCTTGTAAATATTTTCTTGAAGTCATTTTAAATTCCCTAGAATCACTTGAAATCTCTTGAAATCTCTTGAAATCCCCTTAAACTTGTCACCATTTGGAAAATCCTTTAAAATTGATTAATATCATTGAAAATCCCTTGAAATATTTTTAAAAAATTTTGTATTACTTTAAAATTAAAAATTTTTTTTTAATCCTTTTAAATTCCTTCAGATGAATTAATCCAAGAATAGTCTTATAAATTTGATGGGGTTATTGACCAGTTGTCCCTACTTGGGGTCTTTACTAGTGAAAGCGTAATGCCCCTTGTGGGGTCCTTGCTACGTGTTGATAAGAGATCCGTTGGTCTATTCTTTCCCGTCTCTCTATTTCTCCTCTAAGAAATTTTCATGGATTTCAAAAGCATTCAAAAGAATGCAAAGGATTTCAGGAATTTTGAAGAGATTTTAAGACAATTCAAGGGATTTTATGGGATACCACTTGATTTGAAAAAATGTCAAGATATTTTAATTGATTGTGAAACACTCATAGGGAATTCACAACATTCCAA
>JAUESI010000038.1:8650729-8674428 GCA_032275145.1 Synergus laeviventris | reverse complement strand
TTGGACCAATCCGTATGTAAGATGACCAAATTCTTGATCCAAGAATTTTTTTCTTGAACCAAGTATTTTTTTTTTCCATGTTGGGCATTGGTTGGGTTAAGCGTTACAGCCCAGACAACAGCCCGTTGGGGTGAAACTGGGTTGCCCAACTGGGGCCCAGCGCTTACTTGGGAAATCTGTCTGGAACCCAGCCAGGCCCCATTTGACTTTTCCACATGGGGAACGATCGGAAGTAATAATAATAAATAGTAAATTAATTAAATCTATAATTACAATTTTTGGTGATATTTGATTTTAGATATTTCAATACTGTACTTACGGATTAAATTAAGAATGACCACGCAGGTACACAACAGAGTACCAATAACGGGCCTCATTTTTCTCTCTGGAAAACAATTAGTAAGCTTAATAATCTAAGCTTGTTATACAGTTATCGTTAAAAAGAATTAACTAATTTTGAAATTATCTTTCAAAACAATATACTTTTATTTTGGAAGTACTCAACTCTATTTCTAGGTAAGAACTATTGAACTGGGATATTTTTTCATGCATATAAATGCTGATCGTATACTAAATCAAAGTATATTGTGAGCTAGGAAGTAATAAAAATTTATTATTAGCCTTTAAAATTAAAACTTGATTGTTTAACACAACTCAACAAAAGTTATTTCAAAACACATGACGAAATATTTGCGAAATAATTGATAATAAAATATCATTCGTTGAAAATGTAATAAGAGATGAGCTATTAAAGTGTTATCAAAAAAACTTCTGTAGCCGCGTCAGATATATGTGGAAATATTTATCAAATGATAAAACGTCTTTCGCTTTATCGTGTGATGGCCCCACGCAAATTGGGGCAAAAAAAGTGCCTACCTTACAACGAAGAATTGTTTTAAAAAATTTTGTACATAATAATAAACAAAATTTTAAAAAATTGACGTTTAAAGACTGACATTTAGTAAAAAAAATATACAAATTTATTTTACTGAAAATGGAAAGTTCGCCCGAGTTTTCTAAAATAATTCCAGTAACTGCATAACTAGCCAAAAATTCTAGATTCCAGCATTGATGACAGCGAAATATTTTGATAATATTGTGTAGGAATAAAATTAAACTCATTCCAACAATTTGTATTTTTTGTTGCAGATGGAGATCCAGGTGATTGAATCGACGACATCGATTGTTCCTGGTATTCGGATTAAGTCGCTTTCGAGGTAAGTGCCCAGTCGTTAATAGGAATTCCTCCATGCCACGACGGTACTACTCGCAGGAGGGCATCGTGTCCTTCGGGAAAGGACAAAATGAGGTAGTGGGAGGGAGGTGGGGGAGGTAAACCGCTATTAATCCACATCGGAATTGAGTGTTATTAGGGGATATAGCCCAGGATTTGCGGCGGCTCGGGTTAAAATCTCTTTCGCTCGTATCTCAGGAATATCTCGGAAAATCGTTCTCTCTATAGATTCGAAATGGTGTACAAGCCGATACAAGCTTCGGCGAGTCTCTAGTTCCCTAACCTTGCACTATCTCCAAGATTAGTCCACCGGATGCGGGTTTAGTTTGTTTATTGGCCAACCCAAATCGGTTCAAAAGAGACTTAATTGCTAGACTGCCTTGATACGCTCTTCCAATTTCATCGCGATGGAGAGTTCAATCCATTTGATGTTAATGAGATAGTGATATATCTTTCTGACATTGATATATAAAGTAAATTGAAAATATTCATTTCAAGGCTTCTTAAATAAAAAAGAATTTTCAATTTGTCATTTTATAAGCGATTTCAAGTAGTAATTGAATTTTTCAGTCAGACATCAGAGATGTCTGGTAGTATGAGTCATTTTCAGGCAGGCATCAGGGGTTCCAAGTATAAGTATGATTTTTAATAAAATGACGAATTGGTGAATTCAATAGTTGAATGTCTTGCTGTTTGTGTTTTGAATAAAATATTAAAAAATGGTGGAGCATGGGGTTAATCATTCTTTTCCAGCACAGAAGCTTTTCTTCGACTTGCTCGCAGCTTCTGTTCTGAAAATTAGACCGTCTCGTACAAATTGGCCGTGGGTTTTTTAATTTACACTTGGCCTCTACCACCATTGGTCGCCAGTGTCGCGGTCCCCGTTGGTAGCCTGGTCTCGCTCTCATTATAGTATCCCGGTTTCATGAAATTTCTTAATTAAATATACCCCGAAGTTAAAACTGAAATTAAGCAGAAGGCAGTATTTTTATCCTTTTCTACTTCCGACAATGGAGAACTGGTTGCGCGGACGACGTCAAGTTGTTCTCTATGCCAGCATGCTCACTTTAGATAGGGTTTCTCAGATTGAAAAGATTATTATTCAGCTGGGAGAATAATCACGACTTGATTAAATAATTACTTTCAGTGTTTGCGATTAAATTTGTATTGTTTTGAATAATTGTGAGACTTTTGGAACGTTTTGAATGTTTTGGGCGACGCATGAGTCTGAATGATGATTTGTATTGAGAAATCTAGATCAAGGGGAGTTGCTAATTCTGGAGATAATGTCAAATGGCTGGTGATTATCAATTGTGTTGTCAATTACATCCCGTTCTCCCAGGGCGCGCACATGCTGCCACCAATCTCCCAATTTCTCTAACACAGCCGATCGCTACGAGTTATTTAATTACCGCGATCTATCATCAAGTGTCAGCTTCCAGTCTATAATGTATGATCGATCGTAGACCGGTCGGCCTTCAGACGTCGCGTCGCTTTAACCCTTTGCTGGTCTATTCCATAATCTCTGACAGTTTCCTTCAATTGTTGTCACTTTCTCGTTCCAGACGATATTCAAATTTATTTTCATTGTAATAATGTCTAGTTAATTTCAATGTTGATTAAAAAATAGGTTAATAACAGAGATGAACTCGATCATCTGATATTTAGAATTGCAAATTCTTTAATTCCTGTTACTCAGCGATGGCGACGATGTGAAAAGCGCAAGGTCCTTTAGTAGAGAGGAAAATGCCTTTACCTGACCTATTCAAACATCGCGAGGGACGAGGATGTGTATTCAAAAATTTACATAGGTACATTCTGATTAAAATGTCCTAGAAAGCAAATCTAATACAACGGCCGTCGACGGAGGTGGAACGCAAATCCCACGTCAGTCGTAGAAACTGTCGTCGGACACGACGGGGCTGAACTCTACCTATCCTTTGGAAATATCACCCGTTCTTGCACGTTGAATTTTATTATTAACTTGATTTTCCTCTTTTCTCATAATTCCTCTTTTCAGAGCGCACAACTCTATTTTTTAATATATTCAACTCCTCCTGACTAAATAAATTCACTCATCGTGGTATTTTATTAACGGTGTTTTTAATAAGGGTTATTTTTTATTTAAACTCGAAGATGAATAATGTCGTTATTGAACACTTTTCCATAAATCCATTTTCCCACTGTAAGTCCAATTTGCAATCATTTTCTTTTACGTATTATGTTTTTCTCATCCCCGTTTCCTATCCCTTTTCCTAAAATATTTTTCGAACTTCTTTTCCTGTTCCTATCTCCAAACCCCTTTTCTTACGTTCTTTTCATATTTAATTTTAAGAAAAGGTGGGAAAATGGGTTCGAAAGTTGAAAAAAGGAGGTGGAAAAGGGGAGTTTGAAAATATTTTGAAGAAAATGTTGAGGAACAGCATGAAAAGAGCGATGAGAAAAGTGAGTAGGAATGTGTAGCTGGGAAAGGTGCTTGGAAAATTTTTGAAAAGTAGGATAAAAAATCTGTTTAGGAAAAATGGGCTGGCCAGGAAGTTTGCAATTGGAGTTTTGGAAAGTAAATTTGGAAGAAAGATTAGAAAAAAATATTGTAAAGTAGTCTTGGAAAAGGGAATCCTAAAGAGGAAAAGTTCACAGGTCGTAAATACCTTCGAATAAGACCGTCATAAGGAAAATGAGGATTTAGGAAAAGAAGGAAAGGTTCTTAAAAAAAGATTCGATTCTTAAAATTCGTACCCTGTTAAAGAAAGTAGACTTCGGTAGGAAGGTTAATTGATATTTTAATGGACTGTGTAAAAAAAGTCCTTAAAATCACTTCTCGTAGCCGTCAAGACAAAGGAATTAATGGAATCCGCAGAGGCACCTTCTCCTTTCCCAACGCCACTTGCTACCCTCTTCCTTCCGCTTTCACGGCTATCAATACCGACCGTGCACTCTCCGAGCCGTCAAACGCCATCGGTTATAATTTATTCAAATTAGGCCGTGATTATTCATTAAAAAGCCACCAGTAGGGGAGGTGCGAACGTCCCTTTCTTTCTAGGCTCTGATCGCAGAAACCGTGAGAAACCGATGGAAATCGGTCGGCCGGGGAAAATTCATTTTCCACTCGGATAGTGTTCAAAGAATTATACTAGGGGCAAGTCAAAGTTTAAACAAAGAGACGTGATTTCTTGTTCGACCGATCTTTCCCGAATCAGAAACTTTTAATTATTTAATTTTTACTGGAAGTTTATTCAGTGTTAGTTGACAACACAACTTTAAAAAAATTATTATTATTATTTCTTAAGCACAATTTTTTAGAGAAAACCAATTTTGGATTATGTTCTCTCGAGTTTTGAAATTTTCCACTCATTCTCTTCTGCTCTCTTGAGAGAGGGCACAATCGAACGTGAGTGTATTCGAACTGGAAGAGCGATTCTTCAATGACAACACCCCGGAATGAGAAAGGGGGTGTTTACCACTTAAGAAATACAAATTGGTCATACAAATGCCAGACACGTGGAACGTCGAATGGCATCGCGATTTGGAATAAGAGGGTGTTGTGTTGCCAGATAGACGGGTTGCTGGATCCAAACGCCTGGGGAACTCTACAAAAGCTATTTATCTCTATCGAACAACCTTCTACCCTTTTACCAAAATATTCGCCTGAAATTTAAAAATATTCAAACAGTATTTCAAAATAATGATTCAAGTCATCTGTGAAAAAATTTAATTAAAAGCTCATTTTTGTTTACCAAGAAGAGCTTTGTTTTCCTCTTATTCAAAGGAAGGTGTAAAAAGATATAAAAGAAAAAGATCGTATATTGTAATCCACATTTTATGAGAGACCACAGGAGTGGGAAAAAATTTTAAATGAAAATAAAAAGCATTAGAAAAGCGAGGCGTAGGCAGATTGCCGTGAAATATTCTTCGGCAAAGATGGTGTTCGGAGAGGGGGCACAATTCATTTTCGTATGCTATATCAATTTCTTGCTTCGCCTCTTTTGCTTCGTATCCACCCCTTGTTGATTCCAACTCCCCCGCCCACCCCTTCTTCGAACAGACGCTATCTAACCGCGAGCAACCGATCTATAGTCTTTTATCCTTTAAAACTGTTAACTCCAACCAGAGATCAAGGGGAATATGAATTAGCCCCATGCATCCTTTGAAAAATTTCCTCCCGAAATTCAAATCTAAATGAATGAATGGTTTCTATTTAGACATCATTCTAAATATAACAAGAATACGAATTATTTATTATGAAGAAACTAGGTCGAAAAATTGAATTATTATAGCAGTTCCTTAGAGAATTGTGTTCAACTGCGTCCCTTTTTTTAAACTCCGCCCCTTTTATTTAATACACGCCTTACAGTGAAATTAAACAGGCCCATAACGTGTAATTTTATAAAATTCTTTTGATTGAGCCACGTGCAGTTGACTAATTTTTCGAGAACTATCCTAGTCTCATTTTTAAAGCCACACCCATGATCTGTTTTTAACTGAAGGGATATGGTCAAAGGAAGAGGGCGTGGCTACGGAGTGCATACAAGCCGAAGAGGCGTGGCTAAGAAGTACAGTCAAAAGGAAAATTTCCTATGTGTTGAAGCACGTTGAATGAAAGGCGTGTCTTAGAGGTACAGCCTGAACAAAAACATCAATAACAAAAATTCGTAAATAAGTGATAAATAAATGGAAAAGAGAGTAAGGGAGTGGAAAAAGGAGTGAAGCGTTGAAGTGAGGAAAGTCGTGAGTGGAAACGAATACGAGAGATGGACATGTAGAAGAAATAAGCACATAGGCGTTAGTACAGATACGTGCAAACCTACACGGATGTAATTATAATAACATTACTTGACAGAGATGGCGGCGAGAGGGAAGTAGAGAAGTCCAAGCCGAGCGAGCATTGAAATATTATACCTTCCAAAGAGAAAATAATTAAAATTCAACCCTTGCGCTTGCTTGCTCTTGCATATGTACGTTCCTACCTATCGTATGAGTATACGAGAGCGCGAGTGAGGTGGTAACCTGTCCCCTCCCCCCTCAACCGCTCCTTCTCCTCCCACCACCTTCTGGCCAACGTGTTCTCCAAGGATGGGGTTCCCCATATTTTTTCCAGCCCCGTAAGTACCAGCTATGCCAGAAACGTTTGTTCTCGTTACGTACGTGCCTGTGCATCTACGTGCACCTTTGCCAAGTACGCTTGTACCTACAATCGAGAGACTTCTATGGTTAAAAAGACAGGCATGAATAAACGAAATCTGATTAAACAAAAATTTCTGTCATATGAGCCGTTCCTCTCACTTTGTATAAATAACATACACCTGGAAAACGATTTTTATTCAAATTCAAAGAGTTTAGGTGATTCATTGCTTTGTTCTATGGTGTCTACCTACTAACCTGGAAAACCGAATCATATTAAATTTTTTTAAAGTGATATTATCATTCAAAGATTGTACCTGAAATTTCAAAAAGAAGAAATAATTTTACTCTTGTTAATTAATACAGTCGAAAGAAGTTTTGGAAAAAAATTATATGAATATACCCTTATTTGAGGGTAAACAACGCTTAAATAAATAAATTCTTAAATTAGCACGTATTGAACTATAATTGCATCCTTATTAAAGGGTTTATCATCCTTCGTATTTATAAGTTGCTAAATAAATAATTTCAACTACCCTCATAGAAACTTAATAGAAGAATTAAGGAATTTATGAAAGTAAAGCTGTGTTTGTTATTCTCAAATTATTCACGGTTAAGTTAAAATTATTTTATAATGCTGCTTAAACTTTTAGCAATTTGTTAATCTATAGAAATATGGTATATGGTAACATAAATGAATTTAGCACATTGGTGTGTTACAAGGATATTATTTAGGCAAAGATATTATAGTTGAGTCAATACCAAAAGGTACAACTTCAAAAATGCAACCACTAGATGTTTATGGAATTCGAGTTTGGCAAAATTATGTTAGAAGCTTCTCTGCTGATGTATATTGCTATACGAAGAAGATATTAATCTCCATTTACGAAATAATATTATTAAACTTCAATCATTGATTCATCATCAGTTATCTTACCCTCGGGGATTTTTTGCCCCCAAATAAGGGTATAATCATCTAATTTGTTTCCAAAACTTCTTTTTATTGTATTATTTAACAAGAGTAAAAGTATTTCTTCATTAAAAATAATCTATTTTCAAATTTAAGCAAGATTTTTTATTAGGGGTAACTAAGGGTAGTTTTAGCCATTATAAAGGCTAAAAATAATAGTTGCACTAACTGTCAAACGTGTTTTCATGTACACATGATTACTGCGAAGTTTTATTCAAATCGGTCGGCCATAATAAGTGCTTAAAATAATAAAAATATAATTTTTGAGCGAAACTTCAGGGGCTTATTTCATCCCTAAAAACTCATGTTAGGCAGATAAAAAAACCAGTGTCTCTTAGTTTCTGATGCTTTATCACATATTTAAAGGAGAAAAAAATCGAAAGCGCGTACACCTAAAAAACACTCCTTGTTAGTTGTCAAATTTGGAGAGAAATAATTGTGGGATATTAACAAATTTTTATTTTCTGCTTTTTAAGGAAGCCTTCAAACTGGTTTTCCTTTATCGTCTCAGTTAGTAAAAATCTTGCCTTTCTTTACGATAATACAGTAAAAGATAACAAAAATATTATGTCATGCCTGCTGTAAAACCTGATGTTTTTATTTTATTTCAAGCAGTTGAGACCATAATAAATGACATGTTATTACTGAATACGCAGTATGAAATGGATGGCGAACTAGAATTACGGGGTAAGGACGCGTAAATTATGATGATTATTATGCTTATTATGATTATTAATAATTTAATTTATTTTTATTTCTATACATTATCAATCTTACATCAGTATATTAATTATTTTATAACAATTCTTGATTTCTACTTACTTTTGATCTTGAAAGGTACAAAAGAGAGTACTGTAGTCGAAATGACCAACAAAATGCCTCATTGCCTCTAGGGCTCTCACTCTCGTGTTGTCTGGTGTCAGTATTTTTGACCGTAGCGAGCAAAATGCAATTTGAAGACAAAGCAAAGAAAAACTGGCGAGCTGTGTCGCTCGATGACGGAGGAGTGGTCGTAAAGGGAGAATCACTGTGGCTCGTAACAGGTCGTTCATTATGATTTAATACTAACACGGCGGTAATGTCGTCAGAGAGACTCCTGCGTATAAATAATTCGCGTGTCCGGACGCCCACCCCGTGAGGACTGTAGTCAGGCGGGGGACATCGGAGGGCGAGGGGGTGGGATTCAGGTTTTTAATGCGGCATCTCTGGGGGCGACGAGGATTACCAAGGCTAAAAAGGAAGTTTTTAATAATTTTTCATTTTCTCTATATTTATTATTGCACGCTTCCTAACCGGCGGGGAGTTTGCTGGAGACAATGGAGGGTCGACTTAACCGTCCAGAGGGTACGGGAATGCCATGCAACGATTGTCAGTTGTCCTTGTAAAACTTTAATTTGTTCTTTGTTCCTCACACTCTTCACTTTCCCCTCACACTTTTACAAAATCGACAGGAAGCGGGTATCAAGTTTTAAGTTGGGCCAATCCAATCATCACGAATTGTTTCTTTTTATTTAAATTATTTCTGTTTATTGTCTTCTTCTACAACCACATTTAAAAAGCTCCCTTTTCAAGATTTCGAGTGATTTCCACATTTTGACAAGTTTTCAAAGAGATTGTAAGATTTTAAACTGACTTCAAAGATTTCCACCTCATTTTCCAATATCTTTGTCAACCCTCTTTTTTCTAACCCGTTGCTCATGAAAAGCTAGTAAAAAGGGTTTAGAAAATAAGTTTGTAAATGGAATTGGAAAAGGGTTTCGAAAATGCCATTGGAAAATGGGGTTGGAGAAAGTGTTAGAAAGGGAGGGGATCTTTATGAAAGGTGCAAAAGTCGAAGAGTCACTTTCCGGTAACCGTGAATGGGGCTTCTTAGCTTATGCATAAAGCTCTTTAGCGCCATCCTCTGGTGCATTCTTTACCCACAACCCCACCCCCTCATCAGACCTCCTCATTGGGGCTCTCCCCTTCTTCGACCAGTCTGCTACCATCTCGCTTGCTCGCGAGCACTTTACCGGAATGTATCGCAAAATCTATACCACAAGGCTTGAAG
The DNA here is from genome assembly GCA_032275145.1 of Synergus laeviventris. Taxonomy (NCBI): domain Eukaryota; kingdom Metazoa; phylum Arthropoda; class Insecta; order Hymenoptera; family Cynipidae; genus Synergus; species Synergus laeviventris. The sequence goes on along the minus strand of JAUESI010000038.1, from coordinate 8,665,053 downwards.
TGGGGGGTGGTATGAGGGCTGAGGGGGGCCTGGCGTCGAAAGGGGGAAGGAGGTGGTTTCGTGAAGGGTGAGCCCCGTCACATTTCACTACAGACTAATAACTTCTGAATATTCATTTCGTGTTTCTCCTTGCCTGCTTGCGAGCTGTAAGCAAGGCTTTAAGCCACGTTTACAATTCCAAATAGACTTCAAGAATTTCGGGAGACTTTTTCATAATTAGGTACCCAAATAACCGAAATTTAAAAAATTATTAGATTATTTTTAGGTAAGTTATTTAAGTAGGAAGTTGGGGCTGAAGTGGAATTCAAATTTTGTGATTTTTACTTTAATTTAACGGTGACTGAGGTGAAATTTCACATTTGTGAATGGGACTTAAGGAATTGGTTTTCTTCGCCGAAGCGAGGAAAACAGAGCCGCTGATAGTGCGAGGGAGAGCGCCGAGAGACGGTCGTCATGGTTACTGTGAATTAAGTAATCAATGAATTATTATTGACATTGATGTCTTCATTCTACCATCCCCTTTCGCCACCTTCAAACCTTCTTCCAAGTCTCCACTTCCTTACGATATTTCAAGACTCATAAAGCTCTCTCTCTCTCCCATCCCAACTCCTCAATTACCTTCCCGATTAATAAGCCCGCACCAAGCCTCATCGAGCTTCAAGTACGGAATATTTTCCCGAGTTATTGGCTCGAACTCATGCTACGAATAAATTATTCCACCGATTCTTAGAGTCAAGAGGATCGATTACCAGCAAAGGATATGCGGGTAATTAATGTTCGTGGAAAGATTTTCTATAGGGATGATAAATTTAATTACTTACGAAGAAAATTTATATATGGACATTAAGTGAGCTACATCTTTTTCCAATTTCCACCCCCTTTTCCCATCTTATGTTCCAAATCCAAAACACTTTCCCCACACTTTTTCCAACCCCGATTTCTAAAACACATTTTATTATCTTTATTTAAAAACCCTAATCCCACCTCTTTTTCCCCATTCTCTATATCAAGCTCCTATTTCAAACACATTATAAGGGGTGGAAAAATTAGTTTTTAAAAATTGGTTGATAACGGAGTTTGGAAAACAGGGTTGGAAAAGGGGGTTATAAAAACATTTTGGAAAAAGAAGCTTGAATTACTTGATCTCCTTCCCATCTTCCCAGCAAAATTAAAAAAAGCGTTAATTTAAAAAAAATCGAATTTGCTAGTTATTTAACCAAAGCGTAATTAATTTTAATGAAGTCTATTGTTGCTTTATTTAAATTCGTCTTCTTTTAAAAATTATTATAAAGATTGCCCTTTTTGGATTTTTACACTTTCTTCTTCTCGTCTGAAAATTCGACACTGTTTACAAGAAATACGATAGCAAGACAGGCGAAGGCTGGAATGCTTGGAGCTAATAGAAGAGACGGTACATGCCCCCTTCAATTCCGCGATCCCTGCGACAAATTAGCACGGACAAATTTCCCCTTCGTTCGACCTTATTCGAGACAAGCACTTTGTTTTTCTCCAATTTCTTTCTGAAGGAAATAAATAAACTGTTTTGTGATTCTTCCTGTTCAACAATGATAATTTCTTCCTTAGGGTTGAAATAGTCCGAAACTTTCTCTATTTTTTCTTGACAAAATGTTAGAGAAGATATAATTCCTATTTCTAAAACTAGAGCCAAAGGTTTGAAAAAGCTGTCGGATTAAAGGGATGGGTTAAGGGGTATCGAAAAAGAGTAAGTTAGGAAAGTGGTTGTTTTCGCCTTGCTAAAAAGCGCCACTTTCTGCAGACTTTAAAGCACGAAAAGGGGGACTTCGTGTGCAGGTATTACAAAAAATGATTTCCATCACTAGCACTTAAAAAAATGAATCGTGTTGTCTGATATCCCTTCAAGTTTCGAAGCACACGTCGAGTATTCAGTACTTGGTTTCCATAGACTTAACAACCCTCTTAACGACAATCGCTAGACTCTCACTTTTCAGTAAAATCGCAGTGTTTTGCCTCGCAGTGGGCGAGTTTTCAAATCGTTAAAGAGTCTGCATTCGTCGCATAATCCCCTTTGGAACGACAAGTGGAACGTATGCCTTAACTATATATAGTTGACTGTACGCTGAGGATAGGGGTGTTTCGAGAAAGGGATGCTGAAAATGAGAAAGAGAGAGACAATAAAAAAGAGAATAAGTGTGACGGAAATATTGCAAGAACCGTGTTCGACGGTCACCAAAGAGACCGCAGAATCTCCGTTGGTCTCTCTGGTAGGTCCCTCCTGGAAACTTTGTTACATTTTTGGTCGAGTCCACATATACGTGATACGCTGGATGAATAAGTGCATCAAAGGGTTGAGCTTGGACACATGATGAGGAGAGACGACTACGAGAGAGAAATTTGATGTCTACCCGCTCTTCTTATTATCCGCGTTTCGTCTACTGGACTCCTCTTTCGAATCCCTCCGGCAAAAGCTTCGCGAGAGATAGAAAATATGTACCACAGTCCGCAACGCCTGGTATTAACAAACTTTATTATCGTGTCGTACGACAATGGCTTTACACTCGAGTTCCTAAAAAGCCAGAAATTTTTCATCTGAGCAAAGTCGACTGTCAGCTCTCGCCACTTTGCAAAAAAGGATAACCAGAAACTTATTCTTTACGGTTTTTGTATTTTAATTTCAACCCAAGGTTGCCAATTAAAATATCCTCGTCCCTTCCACACAATTAAAAGTAGTGGACTGAAGTTTTTTTTTTTCATCATTTTCAATATTCATAATACTTTTTATTGAAATTTGTGGGATTCTTCACTCGAATTTTGTGTGTGCTATCATGAGCCTGAGAATTTAATTTCTTTTAGATATATAATTTGAATAGCAATATAACTTTCAGCCATAAAATTTCACAAAATAACAATTTTAAAGAAATATCAGAATTTCAATTTTTTATGTTTATCATATTTACTTTTTCTGTTTTTTAATATCTCATCTCAACGTTTCGTGACAAGCGAGAATAATAGAAAAGTTTTTGTCTTGCGTGCATCTCAAAGATTACAAGAAATGAAAAAATTTTCAAATGGATTTGTAAGAATTTCAAAGTTTTCCAAAATATTTCATTGGGTATTAAGAGATTTCAAAAGATTTCGAACATCTCAAAAAGGTTTTTAAATATTTCGCCAGAAATTACTAATTTTTTATAGATTTTTTATAGGCATATATATTTGTTTAAATAATGTTCCTAGAATTATCAAGTTTATTAAAAAAGCAGCAACAAAATTTTTTAAATGTTGCAAAAAAGGTGGAAAAAGTTAGTTTAATATTTTTGAAAATCTTTATTCTACTTTCTTTTTAACACTAATACTTTCTCACATTAATTTAAATCCACTCAACACAAAATAATCAAACACAGTTCTAATTCTTTTAAATTTATTTGTACAAGAATATGCAATTTTGGAAAACGATTACAAATTAAATTTTTGACAATATTGAGTTTTCAAATATTAAACCTTGCCAAATATCAAGTTACAATTCGTGAGGAAAGACAACTTGTTGAATTTTTACATTTAAAGGCAAATATTTCTTAAACTATCGTTATAATTTAGAATGATTTCAATGGATTTATAATAATAATAATTTTTTTGGCAATACTTCTGTTATCTTTTTTTACATCCACGTAATAATGTATTTTTTCGTAGGAGTGTAACAAAATGTGGGGGATGTGGTGTGACAATATATTTTGTCAGATATGATTTTTTCCCGAAAATTAAATTTCAATCTTGAAAATATTTAGTCACACCGCTCTTGCAAATTTATCAGAAAAATATTTGGTCACACTTTTCGTGCAACAACACCTCCTTTCCATGTAGGGGAGGGATGTGAACGGGTGTGAAAAAAATATTTTTTTTATCTTAAATGAATTTTTTATCAGAAAATAAATATTAAACTAAAAAAAAATTTTTCATACTCCCTAACCCTTTTCAATTCAAGGATGGGTGACTCAAAAATAACATATCTGAACGATATTAAACTTTACTTCTTTGCACAGTAAATACGAAGAAAAAAAAAACATTAATAAAATATATAAAATCTAGTTAATAAATTATGTATGAATTATGAGTGTCTGGAAGGACACCTGGTCTGCATTTGGACACTGTACTCTGATTTATTACAATTAGTTCCGGATTTGTGGAAAATTTTCAGATGATTTTCTAGAGCGACAGGACCTTTGTAGTATTTCCGACACCCGTTACAGTGCCATTTGTACTTGTTCTCGTGGGACTTTTGATGTTTGTTGAACAAGTCCTTCCTTGCGAAGGCGCGGTCACACATCGTACAAGGAAACTTGTTTGGATTCGTGTGGAAAACATTGTGACGTGTTAGATTATCCAACCTTGAATATCTTTTCAGGCAAATGTCACACACAAATTTGCTTCTATCGGAATGACACCTTTGATGATAACGCAAGTAGCGTTTTTGGGTGAACGTTTTTTCACAAGCACAGCAAATCACCTGTTGAAAATATTTTGAAAATTACATTAAAGCCCTATTTGAAAAATAGTTTCTACTAAATTATTTTATAAATTGCCTTAAGTTATTTTACTTTTGTATACCCTTTTTGATTCATCCAATCGAACAGTTAAATGATCTGTCAATTCAGTCTCTGTTTCAAACAAATTCTTGCAAAATTGACAAGATAGCTTATTACTCCTTTTGTTTTTCTGAAGATTTTCAAAAAAGGTGGGATCTGTCATGATCTGGTATAGAAATGTGCCCTTGAACTTGTCTTCTTGAGAACTTTTGAATGAAGTTGCGATGTTATTGATCTTGATTTGAGGGTCTTTGTAGCTAACCGTTTTGTTCAAATTTAATGGTTTCGGTGGAGACACATCATCTGGGATCTGAAATTAATTTGTAGACATTTTTATCTCAGAATTTTCCAAATATTGAAATATATTCAGTAAATATAATTTCCAATGAAAAATAAAATAAAGTTTATGTCTTTCACATAACCCGGAATTTATGCTCGTGTTTACGTTTTCACGCAGGAGGGATTCGGCGAATTCATTTTAGGTAAAACTTATAGGGAGTATTATTTTTACAAGAATAGAGAAGAGTACACACTTTACGTTTTACTTTCCTTAATTGTAACGTGCAGCTTGGTCGTAAAAACAGTACCTTTTTCTTAGTAGATAAATCCAATCCAATAGGATTCTCGAGATCCAGGAAGCACTCGTTCCTCGTATTTAAGATTTCCAAGCACTTTTCACCATTTTCTACGTTGCAGCTTTTCCGACTGTTTCGGTTGACTCTCCTTGGTAACGATTTTAAACGCATTTTTTCCTACAATTTTTCGAAACGTAAATAAAACTCTCACTAATTTTTCATAATCTGTTTAGAATATTTACAGTGTAGATTTTTATAATTTCAATTCTAGTAATGTTAGTTTTTAAGAACGGATTTGAAAAAATATGGTTAAGATTGTTTTTTAACCTTATTCTACTTACTCTCTAACACTTTTCCACAACGATTGAAATCCAATCGACAAAAAAAAATATTGCGAGCGATATTCCACTTTAAAGATTTCTTAAATTCACAGAGAGTCTTGATGTGTCCAAAACTCGGATGGAACTGATGAAATATTTGAAATTTTGATAGGAATCGACCTTTCTTGACATTCAGAATCGAAGTAACAAAAGCGCTCCGCGGAGTCGCCAATTCTCGTGTAAGTTTGCAAACACGCCTTTCTAGGAATTTAATTTTCAATCCTTATAACGTAGCTCATATTACGATCACGAAATTCGATGACTTTCCTCAAGGACGATTTTCATATCAATACGAATTTTATAAGAGATTAAAATTTTTCCAGTGAATCGAAACAATTATAATATTTCGAATTCATTTAATCTAATTTAATGTATTCAGAATTTATTAATAATTTTTCTTCATTGATAACAACTCGCATAAGGTATTAAAAAAATATTAATTAATGATTTTTATAATTTCTATAATTATAATTTGTAAAAGTTATATAGTGTACTTTTCTATTACTTTTGTCCTAACATAAAATGAAATCAGATCTTTCTAGTTCTTTTTTCTGAATAATAATTGGGTTGAAGTTTCAGACGTCTACTTACTTAGACAAATTATTTTTTTTTCATCAAAGATTTCTCATCAACAATCAAAAATATTCATTGCAAAAACATTTCTAACAATTTTCTTTGATCAGAATCTTTGAAGAAAATTAAAAATTCGTAGAACTAAATCGGCTTGTTTTAGTAATTTGTTTATAAAAAAAAGAATAAAATAATAATTTTTTCTACTTTTCTCTTAACGAATTTCTAATTTATTCATACTTTTTTTCGAAAAAAAAATGAAATAGTATTTTTCTAGTATATTTGCGTCCCAAAAAAATTAAATGGGAATTTTCCCCAATTTTGTTCTAACAAAGAATGAAATATGACTTTTTCAATGTACTTTTGCCCTCATATTTCATGCTCTGGGAGTATTAAATAAAAAGAATAAATAATTCGATAATAAATTGCAAATCAGTTTGTAGAAAAAATTGTATAATCAAAGGTGACTTTCTATTGACACAAATGGAACTTCAAAGTTCACCGGAGATCCAACCAAAGAAAAATACGACATTTTCAAATGAAAAACGCTCTTTATGCCTGCAACTTTAATGCCCTCCTGCATCTTTCATCAACCCCCTTTCCCTTCTCTTAGTTCGTTCCGGCATCCATGCTAGCATAATGCGAACGAGCTTCATTGAATATTTCATTGGCGAGATCTTTATTTTTCGTCGTTGATTGTCATTCGAAGAGGTCCAAGAGAGGATGGCAAAAGGTTTCGCGCGCTTCACGGTGAATCGCGAGAGGAGAGGCGGGAGAGCAAAATGGGGGAGGGGGATGAGAAGTAAAATCAATTATTCATCCAAATTGGCCGGGAAAAAAGTCCTAATTATCCGGGGCAAATACGAGCTTAATACGCAGGAGTGTACCTCCCTCTCCTTCCCCCCCACCTTCTTTTTTTCTTCGAATTCACCTCGATTCACCTTCCCCCTTCACCATCCCTGACCAAGTCGTCTGGCAACCTTGCCGTTCCCTTTCCGTGAATAACCATTTGTATTTCCAATTAGCTTTGCTAATAAGAAAGATGGAGGCATTGCTTCTGCAGTTAAAAAAAAGACAAGTAAGAAGGAGAATAAAGAAAAAAATTAATGTATAACCTCATCCAGCCACTGGGGAAATAAAGAAAAGAACTGCCATTGCTTGGAATGACAATACCGGGCTGGTCTGTTGGTGATGCTAGAATGGATGAACTATAGAATTAAAGAAAAAAAATTAAATCTCGTTCATCAGCGATATAAAATATACGTTGTGTAATTCTGTTTATTCCTTGCTTGTCCTCTTTCACTTTATTTTATCTCTCTAAAAATCAGTAATAACATAAGAAAGAAAAATTTCTATTAACACTTAAAATTGAACGTGTAATGTGTACTTTTTATATTAAAAAAAATGAAGGAAATAAGAATTTTGAAATTTCAAATCGTCAAATTGAAATGCTGAACATGCAAGAATAAACATGCAAGTTAAACTAGAGACCTTGAAATAAAACAACAACAACCCTCAATAATTTACAAATTTACAAGAAACATTTACAAAAGAATTTTGTAGTTGAGATTGAGTGGATTGAATATATTCTAAGATTTGAATGACGGTTTACGATCATACCATATTTCTTGAAAATTTCTTCTTATTTTTAATCCATGACTCTTCACATCTTTTTCTTTGTCTTGTAACACTCAAGTTAAAATTTTTTCACTTCACTATGTTAAAAAATTCGTACTCAAGGAACGAAGAGTTTTGAGAAAGAAAAGAAAATTAATAAAATACCTACTTTGTGCGCTCTTATAGAGTTTAGATTTTCACATTTCCGAATATAATATAAACTTGCCAAGAAATGAGCAATAGAAAGAATGGAGAAAGGATATTCTCAACCTTCTTTGTGTTCTTGTATTCTATTTTCCATATAAAGTAAACGGCAACAAATCGTGTTTTGTTTTGATTGTGGTGTCAACAGGCAAGGCCTTTGCCTCCGCTAGGCATATTCTTAGAACAACCTCGCACGTGTATCGGTCGAGCGTCAGGTCTTTTTTTTGATTATTATTGATAAACAACAAGTCAGAATTACTTGTCGTATTCTAAAAAACTTCTTTGAACTCTCCTCGAACTTATAGTAACGATAAGTTTCAGTTGTTTTGAATTCCTTGAAATTAGTTAAAATCACTTACATAATATCTTTTGAAATCTTTTAAAGCCTGTAAAATTTCTTCAAAATTCTTTAACTTTTTTGAATTCTTTAAAATCCTCTAAAGCGTTTTAAAAATTTTAAATCCTTAAAATTCCTTAACATCACTTAAAATCTCATGAAACACCCTGAAATTTTTAAACATCAATTCAAACTGCTTAAAATCTTTTTAAATCGTTTAAAATTATTACAAATCTCTTGAAATTCTTTTAAATCAATTCAAAATATCTTCAAATCGTGTTAATTACAAAAGGACTTTTAAAATTCTTTAAATTTGTTTATATGTATATGGAATTGTTTTCAATTTTTTTACCATTTTAGATGATAATAGGTTGCAAATTAAACTGCTTTGTTGAAAATCATCTTTTTTTCGTAGACAAATATTTAATTAAATATTTAATTGAAAATCCATCTTCTTTATTCAACAGAATCCCAGTTTCAGGATATTTAAAAATTATTTTGGTTAGTAGTAAAATTAGTTTACATAAAAACTACAACAGGAATTTTTTAATTTCTGTTGCTTAAATTGCAAAAACGATCTCATTTTTATATAATAAAAAAAAAAGGGGGGTACCTTTTGAGCTTGAAAAAAGAGCCTATAATCGCCAAAAATGACGTACCCTACTTATTTTAAATTCCAAATTGGCACCCCAAAATTTCTCCACTTTTCATATTGAGTTCGCAAAACTTTGAAAACTTGAAAATTTTCTACATGTATTAATATTTTATAATTGAAAATATTTTTGGCATCCTCTACCCTTTAAAATTAGGATAGGGGGTGTAATCAAATATTTTTAAGCTTCAGATTCAAAAAGCAATAAGAGTTCATTTACTTCTTACTTTCCTTTTAATCAATTCTCGGTCCTTTAAATGATATTTTGTTTCAAAATTGGGAAGAGGAATAAACATATTTGTCGAGAGAAAAATATCTGGAAATTGGGAAAGATTTCCGGTTTCAGATGAAGGCAAATCGAGTTAGGTAGATAGAGATCTGTCGGTGTGAATGCCGAGCGCGTGTTTCCATCTTGAGAGCGTTTGTCGTATAAATGCGATATTCAAATGGCATCAATTTCTACGAAATTGCCCCCACTGTAACTGCAGATCGCGGGGCTGGTCGGCTTGAAAACCGTATTGGCAGATAGCTACGACATCGTTTTACAACCCCTTATCTGGATAGATTACGGGCATTCGGGAGCTCTTCTCAGCAATGTTATGTGTTACCAGGGTGTCATCGATTTCCATATAAATACCCTCGAGTATTGTCTGCAATAGTACCTAATCCGTCCAAATGCTTTTTTAGGCAAATTTCTAAATATAGGAATATTTGGTCTTTTATTTTTCTTTAGGTCCTAAAAAAGGATCCAAAATTGATAATAAACGTCTTTAAATATAAATCTTCTAAAAATCGCACAAAAATGGTGAATAACATCTCGCAATTTTTTATATATTTTCTTGTACAGCTTGTCTGTAATACCTGGCGTATCGAAGCTGGCCCATCCTGCGAGGTTTTTTTCCCCTTCAGAAGACGATACATCACGCCTTCTTCTTTATTAAACTCGTATTTTTCAAGAAAGAACTTTGTGATCCACAGAACAGAACTTGGCAACGTATTTTGAAATATCGTCTATTTTATTTTAATAAATAAAATAAACAATTATTCACAAACATTATTTTCTATTTCTCATTGACACGGCGATTGATATTTTATTAATATGAACACGTATCAAAGGACACTATCAAGCTCATTTGCATTTTGCCTACAAAAAAATGAAAATGAAAATTCTTCAAAGCTTCATGTTCCTGGATCCGATTTCGCGAGAGGAAATATTCCCGAAGTGTGGAGGAAATCGCGAGTTCCATTTCGTGAAAAATATTGACGTTGTCAGTCAATTTACGAAGCCCCTTTTCTTCTCTCCATTTTTGCAATATTACAGTAATAAATTATTTTCTCGCTTGTTATATTACTCATCCTCCCTACTGAGTATTTAATATCGAGGATCAAAAGTTACTTGTTGGAATTCTCGTACTTTTAAAATATTTTAAAATTCCTTTCTTGTCTCTGGAAGTCTTGCACATTATGTAAAAATGCTGGCAAATTGTGAATGTTACAAAATTAAATGAAGGACTCTTAGAAATTGAATATTAAAAATTTAATTTAAGGGAAAATTATTCACAGCAATATTTTCATATATGTCCTTAAACGTTATTTTTAATAACGTCTATATGACAATAAAAATACTGTGCTGGTCAAATTTGTGCAGTATAATGAAAGCAGGAAATAAAAGTAAAGAATAATCGCAGAACTTCTTCAGAGAACCCGAGTTTTTTACTTGGAATTTTTCAAATGGCATACTTTGCAATTCGCTTTTCATGTAAACGAATATTCTATACGTACTTTTTGCTTCGTGCCTTGTACTCACCTTTCAACAAACCGACCTCTCATCTCGACCGGAGCCATAACGTTTATTTTCATGCTTACTTTGCTCGAACGAACGAAAAACCTCAAAAGTACACTATATAGTACCCTCTCCATCTCGTACTCAGCCGTTCGACCCTTGACTCGCACTTCGTGGCAAGATTTTCCGATGGGGCGAACTGAAAAAAATAATAAGTAGGATGAGAAATTTCAGAATAAAAAATTTTTTTAAATCAAAGATATGGAAAAATCTAATACTTTCTCAAAAATGCGAGGGCATCAAAACGTCCTAATAAATAGGTGAAAATATACCTATGCAAATAATTTCGTCAATTTCCATTTTTTTTTTGTGTTGAATTATTAAGTTCGCCCGAGTTTTCAAATTGGAAGGTGTTTACCTTTTTTTTGAAAGTGTTTACCGTTTGGAAGTGTTTATCATACTTCTCGGATTTTCATACCCGGATTTTGCTCGCAATCATTGTTTGGATCGTGTAGTCTGTTTGCATATATATCGTTCATATAATATACCCACCAAATAATTAATTACAATTCGGTTTTGACTCTCGAGCAGAGAGGTCGTAGAAAAGCCAAATGAAGACATGCATTTCATTCTTACGGGGCTTGCGATCCTTACTTCAGTTCTATGGTCTTTTGGTAAGTTTGAAAAATATTCTATATATTTTTATATATAGGTCAATGACACGTAACTTAATTTTTTGAATTGATATAAAATGAATTCTTGAAGTGAAAATTGTAATAGATTATCTTTACTTTAAATTTGTGGAAAATGTATTTCTATCAGCTTTTAAATAATATAAGGACAATGTACAGTTCAAAGTTATACCATAAAAAAATAGATTATTTTACAAAATCAATACACTCAGAATAAAAATACACTTCACTAATGATAATTTTAAATTACATACACGTTTTCTTGTTATATGTAAACAAATACCAAACTTTCATTTGAAGTATAAAAATGTCTAAACAAATGAGATCAATTTCAGGGACACGCATATTTCTTATTTCTAACTTCAAATTTTCGAGATTAAAAACGACTATAAATAACTTTAATCAAAACTTTGACATTTTCTTCAAAAAATAGGTTGACTGATATCTGAACGACTTCAATAATTAATGAAATTTCTTATTCCGATAGTATAGGGACACGTCATTTTGAACAAAATGGTAACATTTTATTAAATAATTCTTACTAAAAACTGTTTTTTTCCTCATTTTTTAACAGGATTAACTAGATTTAGTAAATAACATGCTAATAAATGTATACAAAATTTAAATTAATTTTATAGGGTAGGGGCATCGAAAATTAAATTTTGTGACAATCACCCATATACTCTAATAAATGATTGATTAATTTAAACAAAAATCGAAGAACAGTTTAAAACTATTTCAAGTGAGAAATTCAAGCGTAATGAATCAACAAAAATAAAAATACAAATTCAAGAAAAGTAGAATGGAAAAGCATCTTAGTGGATTCCTAATTGAAGAGCATAAATATTTGATGTTCCAAACAAAAGTCTTGCCGTCGATTTCGCTCGGTTTACTTGGAATAAGAGGTTGAAGATAAAGAAGTAGAAGGAGGGACTGGTTAAAAAGTGAGTGAGATGGGAGGGGGGGCAGGGGGTGGAGGACCCAGACTCATTGGCCGTGAAATATTGGGTAAAAAGGTTCGATAATTGATTACACAGATTTTTTATGCCACAAGAAACGTTAATTCTCGCCACGGCTGAATCCACCCCTCCGAATAATTCCGCTCGAAAAATCCCCAAGGAAGTGACGGCGAAGGCGTGGGGCCAACGATGAAATACTTATGTAGACTTCGCAGTCTTCTTTGGGCGCAGCCAATTACCATTCTGCTTTTCTTGTAAGAACCCAAATCGACAGGATCAGGGATTGCCTCTAGTTCAACACTTTTTAATTAAAAGTAGCTCTAATTAAGGTAGAGATATTTGTTTAATTGATACCAGAAAATAACTTTTAATCTCTCTCTTTTTATTCCGCCAAGTTCGCCAAATTTTTCTTAAGTCACGTTCCTTTTATTTAGCCACACCTCGTATCTTGGATTTCCCACGCCTATTTTATTTAGTCAATGTTCTCTCCATCTTTGATAATATCTATTTTCATAAGTGACATTCTCTTTCTTTTCATTTGCTCCATTCATTTTCATTCTGTCCCATCATTTTTCTTTATCAAAAAACTGTCTTTGTATTAAGACACGCCCTTTTGTTTTGAAACACGCCCTTTTTCTGTTGTTGAAACTCCCTTTTCACCCAGCTGTTCATTGTTTCAAGCTAACCAGTTAATATATATTTAAATATATTTTATTATTTATATATATATTTTAATATGTTGTTATAAAAGAAGATAATAATAAAAATTCAAGAAAGGAAGTGCTACACATGTAATTTCCTCTTTGAAAGGATCAAAGCTTTTTCCATCTCAACTGGCTCAGCCCCTTAATTCAATTTCTCATGACTATGCCTGATTAATGGATAAAAATTGGCTTGTTAAGATCGAAGCCGCTTGCATTAATTTTCCTGGGAAAAAAATAACAGGAATCCAAGAGAAAGGGAATATTAATTACTACCCCTCGTTGGAAATCGATAAGGAAATTTTCGAACTAGTCGGTCTAAAACAAAATAACCTCCGTAGAAGTTCGAGGGGATAAAAAAGTTCAAACGTCCGTTGTTACATACTTGAAAATTAATTACTATAAAAAAAGATTCTATCGATTCTCCACAGGGCGTTATCGGCCGTGTGATATTTTCAAATAACACATTGTAAGTCTGCGACTTTCACCCTCGGATTTCTCTCTTCTCACTCCTCGCGCGACTGCTTCAATATTTTCAAATTAGCGTGCCAATGATTTTTGCCAAACAAAGCGTTCTTCGCCCCGGTCACATTTTAATCAATAGAGTACATTTTATTTTTTTTATTTTCCCTCTGACTTTTTTTCTCTCCTCTTTTAGGCAACGATGTAAAAGGCTCGCCCCTCTATGTAGGTATAATACTCGCCGCGGCCCCTTTGCGCCTCGATAAAAATTAATATTAGAACCCGTGTTTCTTCGCGCAGAAAATATTCGGCCCATCCCTAACTCTCGCGGTATCTCTCATTCCGGCCTGATCACCCGATCTGAGTTATATTGTGCTTTAATCCTTCCCGTAATCCTAATATTTCACAAATTATTCACTTTATTTTATCAATTTGTTTGATAATTAATAAAATAATAATTAAACTTCATGAAATTGTTTCAGAGGAATTGAAATAGAAGGAATTTAAGTGAAAAAAAGGGTATGTGAAACTTAAATTATTCGGTCACACCCCTAACACAGTCACACCCCAAAATTATCAAACACATCCCTTCCTCTAATCGAGAAGGCATGGGGGTATGACAAAACATGTTTTGCCAGATATTTAAACTGAAAGTTGAACTTTTTTCACACTCCTCTTGCCCATACTCACGTCCCAAAAAACGCTACCACACACACCCTCCTCTAATCACTATGTGATAGGGGGTGTGACCACTTATAGTTGGCAGATAGACGAATCTGAAACTTAATTATTTATCTTCTGTTAATTGTCCCAGAAACAAGTCGTAAGAACAG
>JAUESI010000038.1:8625600-8637366 GCA_032275145.1 Synergus laeviventris | reverse complement strand
AAATTTAAAGGAATTCAAATGAATTGAAAAGAAATCTAAAGAAATCAAAATATTTTTTGAACCAATAAGACCTGATTGTAAAAGATTTAAAAATATTCTAAGAAATTTTTATTTATTTTAAAAAATTTCTAGGTATTGTAAGAAATTTGAAGTACTTGAAATTTTGAAATTTTAATGTATTTGAAGAGACTTTGAAGAGACTTTAAAGGATTTCTCGAGATTTCATAAGATTTTAAAATATTTTAATTAATTTCAGACAATTTGAAGCGCTTTAGATGATTTTACAGAATTTAAAGAGATAAAAGAATTTGAAGGGATTTCAAAAGAATTCAGGAGAGTTTAAGAATTATGAGGAAATTTTAAGTGTTTTTATGTAATTTGAAGGAATTGGAAAACTTTTCAAGTGATTTAAAAAAATGAATAGTAATTTGAAATGGTCTTAAGGGTTTTTAGGGATATCAAAATAATTCAAAAGATTCTTAAAAATTGCAAGTATCAAATAAAAATATTTTCAGCTTTAAAATATTGAATTTTCTATTATTTTAATGATCCAAAAAAGGTTTTTTAAACCAGAAATGACCAGGAATAATCCTATAATACCTATGTCAATAATATTTCAGATTTTTCAACTTTACCATTGAACAAAGGTTAAAAGGTCAATACGAGAAAACCTGTGATATCTGAAATTAATTTTCATCTTAAACAGTAAATTTTAAACAAGATATTTGGTTTTAAATAAAAAAGATGAATATAGTTCAATTTTCAACCAAAAAATGAGGAAAATGGGGATTGTCTTGAAAACAGAGAAAAAAAGAGGAATCCTGAAAAATAAGAAAATACGGAGAAGACTGTAAAGCTTGTAATATTGTATAAAAATAGTGTACTTTAGGTAATAAATGTTGAAAAAAAGGACATTAGGGTGCTCAGCTAAATGTAGGGGTCAATAGGAGATATAGGGACCGGTCTGTAAGGCCTTAAATAAATTTCGTTGATATGGTTTCAAGAGATCTTAAGAGAATCAAGGGATTTCAAACATTTCTTAAAGGTTTGACCAATTGTAACAATTGTAACATTTGAAGGGATTTTTGTTAGTCAATGATTTGATTTTGTTACCGATCACTTCCATCCGTCAGAACAAATATTACAGATGCAAGATCTAATTAATTAAAATTGGTCGTAATTCTCACTCTTGGATCATAAACCATGACTGGAAGACTCCAAAGGATGCTGCGGGGAAAAGAGGAAGAAACTAATTAACTTTTCGGAATAATTAAGATAAGGAAGCGAGATCAAGCCGATCGCACAACCCTCCTTTCTATTCTTCTCTGCTCTTCTTTCCAAGGTGGACTAGCGAGTCGAATCGTGAATCCCCAGAGACTTGGATGATCGGTCAATTAAATCGTTTGCATGAGAAAAGGAGAAGCGAAAGGGTAACTGCGAGTTAAAAAGTAATTTCGAACTTGCGCTATTATCTTACTTTACATTTGTAATTACTATCTAAATAGGAATATTCTCTGAAATAAAAAAATTCTAACCATTTACTTTGACTATCTAGTCAGAATAAATAAGGATTAAAAGTGAACATTCGACGTGTGCACAAGATTAAAGAGCGGCATGTAAAGTCTTTGAGAAAGGAAGTCTCGACCCGGAAACTAGATCAGAGGTTACGAGAAAAGCCCGCAAGGTTTCTGTTGAAAGAAGAAACCGCCCCTCTAGAACGCTCTTTTCTCCCTTCCGCCATCCTCTAGCATTTTCTGATAATTAGCAGTATGGAACGACTGCTGGGACTGATAATTCGCAACAATGCGTCATTACCACGTTTAAATGTGCACGACAAGTACATTCAAGTGCGGTACTCCGGCTGAAAACTGAAATTTACGAGTACACAGAACTGAGCCTCGCTCTCTATCTGACTATTTCCATACGTCTTTCATTGTGTTCTTTGTGCGTGTAACTATAGATTTGCGGTCCGTCATTTTTATGAAGGAACAATAGTGGGCGGGTTAGGAGCAAAAAAAAAAAAGAAGAGCATATTTTACTGAACAGATAATAAAGGAAAACCTGAGTCGATCCGTCCTCAACTGAAGCATCATCATTATCTGAGTAAATGGCTGTCGTGCTTCCACCGATGAAGATACCCGAACAATGTCATGCAGAAATCTAGGTTCAGAAATATTTTCCAAAAATGCTCTTTCATAATTTCTTGTATAAAACTAACACTTCAACATCTCATCATGAAATACTGGACTGGGAAATGATTCCCTTTTGTAGAATCAGAAACTAGTATTTGGATTAAACCATTTATAATTGGAGACGAGAAATGTATAATTGAAAGTAAAGCAGGATAGTTTGGAAAGTGGAAGCTTCACTTGTAGACTGAGTAGGTATTTGTTTAGGAAAACATTTTTTTTTCTTCCCAGTCGACCAACCCTTCCACTCCATCACTAACTTCATTCGCCACCCTGGGTATTAATTATAAAAAAGTAGTAACTAAATACCCGACAGGCCGCCGGACTACCCAACGGTGAACGAACAGATGGACAGACCGTGTTGTAATTATCTCACTCGTAGAAAAGTTCCGATCTGGATAAACGTGGAGGCTATTAGCAAGTTCTCTTTTTCAACTCGTTCCTACCATTGCGCAAAAACTTTTTATCGACGGAATACCCAGGGACAATTCCCGTGTGTATTTTTTAATCTCTGCGCATCTGAAATACACGTCAGCTGGATTAAACAAAACGTATCTTTTCAATTTGCTCATTAATTACAAATATCTGTGAATTTATGCATTTTTGCAAGAGATTCACATCTCTATTTCCCAATTTTCTAAACCCTTGTCCCAACCATCTTTTTCCAACCCAATTTTCTTACTCACTTTACCAACTATATACCTTTTACCACCCCCTTTCGATCACCTCCTTCCAAAAACTTTCTTGAAAAGTATATTTTCTAATCGTTTTCCCAATCCACTTTTCAAACTATCTTTTCGAAGCCTTTTCCTACCTTCTTTTTAAATCTATTTTCCAAACTCCTTTTCCATCAACCGTTTTCTGCACCCAGTTTGAACTGCCTTTTCGAATCCTTATTTCCTAATTATTTTTTTCAAAAACACTTTTTTTCAACCTCCTCATCAAACTCACTTTTCCAATCACTATCTCACATTTTCAAATCACCTAATCCGAATCCCTTTTTCCTACCCACTTTTTCAATCGCCTTTTTTTAAATTGGGCTGGAGTATCAGAAGTCTAATCTGACGAAAATAAAATTTTTTTTTCTTATTCTTTACCTGATAAATATAATATAAATAAAATGTTTTAAAATATCTAAATGCACATTAAGTGACAAAAAACTACAATCTTTCATAAAAAATAATTTAAAAAAAAACATTTGATTATTATATAGGTCATTTGTGATCCACCCCAATCGAAAGGTATTATGAAAAGGTGTTTAGAAACTAATTTTATTTTATTTCAAATACCTCCCAAACAGAATCCAAAGTGACAATTACTGATCGGAAACTCGGTAATAGTCAATTTTGACAATGTTTGAAAGGTACGTATTTGAAATAAAATAATATTAGTTTCCTACTTCCTCTGATAATACCTTTCGATTGGGGTGGGTCACAAATGATACATATAATAATAAAATTATGTATAAAAATCTAGTAAAAAAAAGGACTTCAAAAAAGAAGAATAAAAAAAATTATTTCGTATAGAGGATCAGTCACACCGGTAAATCGGAAGTGGAAAAAGTGTAGGTTGGGAAAGACGTTGAAAAAGTAATTTTGAATTTATTTCTTGATTACTTATTATTTTATTTCCGAATGCATCATCCACTTTTCATATTCCATTTCTGATTGAATTTCTGATAAAATGTTATTGTTTCTCGAGTTACCATCTTACCTCCCCCCCGCTTTCCGCATTTCCAGAACGAACCCCGTCCTGTAGAAACAGGTTGTGTGCCCCGTGGCGTTTCTATTTAGCGTTGTACCTACACCAAGGCATTTCCGTATTCTTGCAGAGCCTCGTTGTAGTTGGGTCGAGTTGCGTCGCTCGCGGAGTTGCTTAACGTTAATTGTAATGCTTTTTGGTCCATGCACGTTTACACGATGAAATAATCCCTCATTTATGAGTTAAGTGGTCTGTGGAACTCCACGGCGCTTCTGATGAAATGCTCTTTGGCGAGCACCGCTCGTTCCTGACGTGCAGTGCTGATGGGAATGGGGATGGGGGTTACAACTTTGGGGGAGAGGGGTGCTTCGAGAAGTCACTACGACAGCATCTCGCTACCCTAAAACGTACTGGAAACCTTTGCTCGTATTATAATTACATTCTCTCTACCGTAAAATTGCAAATAATTACGATTCCTTCGATGTGAGCGACTTAATAAGCATCGGAGATGCAATTTAATGCCCGACCCTACTTCCTCGAATCAGAAACCAGTACTCACTCCTACATCATTATAGAAGTGCTGAAAGGACAAAATTATGAGTTTGGGTTTTTAATGTTTACTCCCTTTTCTAACGTCCCTTTTCAAACCTCTCAAACCCACCCACCAATTTATTGGAATACAATTTGAAAATAAAATGATAAAAAAGTGTAACATAAATAAAAAAATTAATCTCAAGGTATAAATTCGAATGACCTTGAGCTTCCTTTATAATGTCACCTTCTATACACCTTTCTACTCTACTATAAGACTCTTTTCGCGAAGGGTGTGATCAAAGCGGTGTATTATATATATATAAGACTGGAAGCCTGGTGATATATGGAGACAATATGGAACCATATTTCTATCACTGTCGTCCGGAGGATTAAGCTTATACTCCTGCCAGAACAAATAAATATCTTCGGCAGTTGTCACGTATTTCACTCAATTTATCCATCAATCTTCTCTCTCTCTCTGTTTTTCTGTCTTTTCAGGAAACCACATCACATTATTTATCAATCGCATCTATGACAAAAAAAGCTACCTAGAAAATAATAAATTTATCTTTTCCTGTATGCTGGTTTCACTTCCGAAAAAGGTGAATACCTATGTGTTGAAAATTCACACTGAAAAGATACAACGTATTGTCTTCTAGTCCGTTTTGGTCTTTTTGCTAGATCCAATACAAAGGAAAACCGAGCTAAAGCTCTTTGTGGAATAGCCCCTATGTCTCTTCTTCTTCTGTAATTTTACCTTTTCCTTCTTTACTCATCATCATCATCATTTTCATCAAAGAAGAAATCTGAGCATCTGAACACCCTCAAATTCGGCACACAATTATATCTCAAAAGACCCTCAAATTAAAACTGTTCTTAATTTTAAATTAAATTAATCTTCCAGTAAAAAAACGTTACACAAATTTTTCAAAATCCAAATGCGGGTTGTTTCGAATTATTATTCGCTAATTAAAAATTTAGGAAGGCAAAGCGTGTTTTTGGGGATAGGGAGCATCCAAGTATTATTTTTTTCCCTTTCCTTGAGAAGGGAGGGGGAAATAGTATGAGTGTGGGATTTTTTTAAAATGACAACAATTCAAGCTATTTGCCCCCTATGGGAGTAGGGGAGTGAGAGTAAAGTGTTACACCATCACCAATTTTTTGGGGGATTCACAGATCCCCCTCCTAACTTCGGGTTGGATCTGAGCAGAACGGGAGGAGTTGAAATTGACGTGCCAATTTAGCATCCGAATCTTAAAAAATTTTTAAGGGATAATATATGGATCTAATTATGAAATTCTTCTTTCTAGATGCAAACTGAAAGTTCAGTAATTTGAATAATATAGAGATTCGAAGACTAAAGCGGAAGAAGATTGAGAGCCACTGAATAAGAGTAAGTAAATATAAACAGGCAGTACCAGCCAGTGCTCGGGGCAACGCAGCAGGAGACCTTTGAAAGCTTCTACACTGTCTTTACGTTTCTGTGGAACACTGACTGAGCCCGGAGAATTAGCTAAGTGTTTGATAAACCACCTGTAATATCGACCTTCGACCTCTCAGATGCAAATATAGTTAGCGTCTCTAAATTGGTTCTTAATTTGCATAATTCGCTAATTAAGTGATAAACGATTAATATTAGTAGAGACGACGGAGCATAAAAATGAAAAATAGAGATTCCGAATTCCAAATCAGCTGTAATGTAGCATTAGAAATGTCGTCATTAAGTGCCAATCACTGCCATTCAATTCTTGAGAAGGCTCCTCGAGATTGAATCGAAAGGGAGTATCGAGAGTGAAATTCCAAGAGACTGACTCTCCGTAGAATCTAATTATTTATTTACTCCTGCGACGAGGAGTACTGATCTAATTTGTAAGATTGGTGCAAATTCAATGAGAAAGAGGAAATCTTTAACACTCAATTTAAAGAAGGAGAATAAATTATATAGTTAAAAAAGTACGAGACACTTTTAATTAATAATAAGGAAATCTGTATAAGATATTTTGCAAGAAGTTATTCATAAAAGTAATCCTCATTTCTCAAGTGAATCACTCTATGAAATGAGTGCTCAACTCTTTCAAGAATGGATAGTTTATTCAATCTAATCGATTAACAACTGGGATAAGCGAATTCGATTTGAAACACATTCTTCTTATATTTCCCTCGAATCTATTTTTCCTCTCTTCCACTTTCGTCGATTCACCTACACGTAAGGAGGCCTCCACACGCCTCTATTCCTGCGAAAGGCGGCCTCGACGAGGGCTTGGACTAAAGGGTGTATGATTGATCGCGGCCTGGCATGCCAGATAATGCAATTTTATTTCATTTGATTCTGCGAGGGTAATTGCTGTTTTGGCGGGTTTGCTAGCCGAGCGAATGGACGACCAAGTCATGATGTATTGGCTCGTCTCGCTTTCTCTCTTCGACGCTCGCTTGGCACGATATTAACTCCCGCTTCTCGTTATTGCCTCTTTGGTTCGGAAACTTCATCGCAGATCGATTGCCGGCGAAGATAGAATTTTCGTTACCACTTTTCTTGATTTCATGACACGCCATGCTCAAATACCATAAATTCGAGCCAATTCGATGCCGAACTGAAATTAAGGCAATCATTCCCAAAGAAGTTTATCAATTCTCTTTTTTCTTTAAGATGAAATTCATTATTACAAAAAGATCTTGTCGCTGAGATATTTGAATAATCAAGACGCCCAACAGCCCCCCCCCCAAGACCACCCGTCCCCATCCCCATGACCTCACACTTTCTCGTCACATGCACCCGCCCCCATGACGTATCACGCTTCCTCTACATCCTAGTCCCTGCCTCCCCGTCATCCTGCTTCAATCCCCCTCACGCCCCCCATGACCTCAAGATTTCTCTTCATCTTCCTCCCACGCCCGTCCCGCACACTATGACACATCATGATTCCTCGACATCCTACTCCCCACCACCCTGCTCCCATCTCCCTCACGCCTCCCCAAACCACAAGTATCCTTTTCACCCTCCTCCCCGCCACCTTCCCATAGCCCATCACGCTTCCTCAACATCCTACTCGCACGCTTTCCCATGACCCATCACGCTTCATCCACATCCTACTCACTCGCCCCCTCACGCCACCCCATGACCCTCCGTCACCCTGCCCCGTTCCCACTATACATCCTATGACCCCCCCCCCACGCTATTCGCATTGCCCGCCCCCTTTGTAAATTAAAATAAGAACTCTTGACCACGTCTACTTTTATTAAGAACGCCTGTCTGTTGCATTTAAATAACTCAATTGTCTTTCAGAACGTCCATTAATGACGCCCAATTGTTTGGCCACATTATTTCCCAGGTTCCGCCTACTTTCTTTAAATACGCACCTATGTCAAGCCCATTAAATATGAATGCAGTACAATATTTTCATTTAGGTGTGTAAATGCTGCAAAAGAGAAAAAATTAATTAAAATTAATTTTCTAGAAGAGTGAAGTTTGATTGTATAATAAGATGAAATAGAGAGAGGATGTGTGTGTGTGACAAGATGGTAGGAAAAATTGATTAAATAGTAGAGGCCATATTTGGACCGTCTTTGAAGCAGTAGCCGTGATATGCCAAACTTGTCAGAACATGTTTTAGTGCACTTTGCCAAAAAGAGGACGAAAAGTAGATTGAGGGAGGGATGAAAGTGCACGAAGGCGAATGAAATGCAGGTCGAAGTCGGTAATGTCGAAAGTTTTAACGAGTTTGAGTGATCGCGGTCGATGTAACCACAACAATAATAATAATACTAATAATAATACGACCACAGCACGGTCGGCGGTACCAACTTATCGCGTCTCTCTGAGCAAAGCACCCTCCCTCTAGCGACCCATGGATAAAAGAAATCGAAAGAAACGTAACCACCCTTTGTGATAAATTTATTTTCCACTGCTAAACAGGAAAGCAAACCTTTAACATAGCTAACTCTCTTTTAAGTTTGACATGACTGGAACAACTCAGTGGAACTCAAACTAGAGAAAATAATTTCTACACAGTTATGTATTTCATCCACCTGGTTGCACAAGATCTTATGTCAAATTTACCATTATTTTAAATCAGTCTACACCCCCTCCCCGCTTATCCCACCATCTTTCATATATTCCTCCCTCTGTTTTATAACCACTTTAATGTCTTCATCTTCATCAATCTGTTGTCCTGTACCCCCTCCTTTCACCTAAACGCTTATTCACTCTCTCTTTTACTCTTTCCATTACCATTTCTATTCTACCTTTTCCTCACGGGTGATAAGGACGGGTGATCTCAAGAGTGTAAGAGAGGAAACAGAAAAGGAAGACAGAGTTCAATGAGAATGGATGATAAACGTGTGGGGAAAAATGTTAGAAACAGGAGGGGAATGGTGATGTCATGAAAAAGGGAAATAGAGGTTGGGAAACAGAGACAAAATGGAAGGTCGGAAAGGGAATGAATGGGGATGAATGATGGGAAATAGAGGGAAATGGGGAGGAGTGGGAGGATGCCAAGAAGGGGAAGGTTGAGGGGGAGGAAAGATAATAGAAGGGGGAGGGGTTTGATGATAGGAGGAAGAGAAATAATTGAGAAAATAGGGGTAGAATGGGAGGAGGGGAATAAAAGGAGACGGAGGAAGGTTCCGTCAAAGGGGTCGAGGGGGAGAAAGTATAAAGGGGTTGGAAAGGAGGAGAAACAGTGGGATGGAGGATGGTGAATTGAGCAAGAACAATAGAGGACAAAGGAAAGGGAACGGAAGACAGTAGTGAAAGAGGTTGATAATAAGGGGAAAGAGGTGGAGGATGAGTATAAAGGTGAAAAAGGGAAGGTGAATCATGGAAGATGCAAGATGAAAGATGTAATATCGAAAATGGCAGATGGAGGATAAGCAGAGGCCACAGGATGAAGGGCGAAGGATGGAGGGTATAAGTGAATAATGAGCCAAATCTGACACCCTGTAAATTTCGGCATAAACTTCAAGTAAGGAGCAAGCGAGTGACTGAAATTTTTTCTCAGGTAAATCGCTTCGCCGGACACGCAACACTCGCGGTGGCGAATATTTAATCCAAGCCGATAAATCAGCGAGCGACCACCGCGTGGAGCCGGTAATAACGAAGCTGGTGGCGGAAACGAAGCCGAAGAAGCAGGGGCGAAGTAAAAGCGGTATCCGGCGGTGGCTTTAGGTGGTTCGACTGCTATCTCTAGGTGGTTTCGGGGGGTGGTTTGCAAGGGGCGGATTGTACTCACGGGGTTCGAACGCGCCTCGTAGGGATGAGGATACCGGGTGGAGAAGGATGGGTGGAGATAAGGCGAATCAAACCGTAAATAACTGCAGAACTGGCGGAAAGGAAGGGTGAGGGGTGGCAGGGGGGTGACTTCGGGGGCACGACGCCTCGCCAGCTGCAAAACTCGCCGAGTTTTATAGTTGAATCGCATGACTCCGAAATCTCCATACATTCAGTGTACTCTCGCTTTCCTCTCTCTTTTCTCTTTTTCTCTCTCTTTCTGTCCCCCCTCACTTTTCTCTTTCTCATTCCTTTTTTGTTTAACAACAACCCCTTCGACTTTTATATCACCGTGGCTTTGCTACCCCCCAGACTAATGGCGCAGGTTAAGGTGCGATTAATTTCGTATTCTGTATGATAGTTTCTTCAGTACTACACGCTAAGCTCATACTTCATACCAGAAAGTCTAAGAGCGGTTTACGAGCGACGTTTTGCCGCGGTAAAAAGTGGTACAACCTAAAATTACCTTGGTGCTGCTGGGGAAAGAGTATGGAGGGGGTTGAGAAAGGAGCGTCAATCATTGACTCGAACTACTTGAATGTCCGAATGAAAGAATAGCGTGCAGAAAATATCAGATTTTTTTATTGATGGAGGGTTCAGGGCTTGGGAACGTGATTGATTAGCCAGATGGTTAAATTCCTTCCCTTAGTTTATTTTTCAGTGGAAATAAATGATTTATTTGATCAATTCTATTTCATATTTATCAGATCTCTCACAATTACCCCGAATCTGATCAAGGAATCATTGAAATCAGCACTTCATCTCTAATTTTAAATCTATTACCTTAAATTGAAACTCACAACAGTTTCGTAGGTGGACAAAATTGCAGATTGAGTCGAATCGACTGGAGCAGAAGCTACCCGCAGACACAAGAGAATCTTGCTCAATTTTGCAGTACATAAGTACACGATGCGGAGTCGCCTTAAGACCTAAGTTCTCGGAAGCGAGAGTTTATGTTAACGTCTACGTCGGACGATCGCATTTGAGAGCACCGCGGTGTATGCATTCAATTACAGTTGGTGTACGAAATATCATCCGGAGAGGGTGTAGAATATAGTCGAATAGATGGTTAGATAGACAGTCACTGAAGAGCATAGAAGATCCAGGGAGAAGGAAAGAGAAAGACAAGAGGATGGAGAAAGCGAGAGGAAAGAAAATGTCGTTACAGACTCTTGGAAGTGCAATCGTCATTGAGCTTACGAGGAAAGCTCTCCGAATAGTTCCATCAGTCTGTTTATCGTCTATTCCAAGAACCCAGTCTTGGGGTCCTCAAAGCTCCTTAGAGCTGTCCATTCTCAGATGTCGTGCATCTAGTCAAGGTTGTTTTCGAGACCTCGTCTATGATGCTAATCGAAGAGGTGACCCTAGGGTTTCCAGGTTGTCGTCTTTCAACCTGATGTACAAATCAGGTCAGCCTTGAGACTGACCCACGATCCTTTGTACTGGACCACTTTGTTTGGAGAAGATGGTCTCCTACTACAACTAAGACGCCTCTCCTTTACTACTCAAAGAGGCAATGTAAACCTTGATTAGTTTACAGAACATTTGGTGCTATTTGCTGACTAATCTCATCATTCTTCTCGACTATGCTTTTGGTTCCACGAAGTACGTTAACTCGAGCAATTCAAATTGCTCGATTAGGAACGAATGCTTACTGATAGTTTTAATTGGACTCTTCGGCCATTATTTTTAGTGAATGTTAAACAAATTGCGCTAATTTTGTAATGAAATAGAAATATGCGAAATATGTAACAAGAAAAATGTGAAATATTAAAATAAAATAAAAATAGGAATATCTGGCGCAAGTTCAGCAGAGGGTGAAATGAATTGTACAAACAAATTACAAAACGTTCGACTCGCAGGAGCGAAGTCGGATTCTGTTTGAATACTGTTAACTTAACGAGACGTAATTATTTACACCAGAAATACGCTTCTCGCAATGTTCTGATGTAAATAAATATCCCGTGTGGATATCGTTACGTATAAATTTATCTTCAAGCCGTGTTCGATTCACATTTCGAATTACTGTCTCCCGAACTTTATTTACACAGATTATTACCTTGAAATAAAACAAAC
>JAUESI010000038.1:8587732-8611355 GCA_032275145.1 Synergus laeviventris | reverse complement strand
AAATAAATGAGGAAAATGGGATATTTCTTGAAAACGGGGAAAAAAGAGAAATTATTTTAAAAAAGGGAAAAATGGGGGAATTTGGAGAAGGCTGTGAAGTTTGTAATCAATTTTGTGTGAATTTCAAAAAATGTTTACACTATTGCCTGAAAATAAATCTTGAAATTAGGGGACAATAGGGGTCTCAACTGAATATACGGGTTAATAGGGGATATAGAGACTGGTCTGTAAGATCTAGAACAATAAAAAAAATTACAAAAACAAAAAATTTAGTTAACTCCTCCTTTTTAAATTTGGCTTTACATTTCAGGAATTTAATATTCGACAAAGGGTGTTGGAAATTAAAAAATTCGAGCAAATATAATCCGGTATTTTTATTTTTCATCACTTTTTGCATTACCTATTTATTTTTTCGATACTTTTTGTTAGGCCCTATATATTTCCCTGTGTATTTTAAAGAAAATCTGCAAGAAAAATCCAGATGTGACTTTAAATCTCTCGAACATGCTTACTCCAAAGTTTCAGAATAAAAAGGTCTATTAAAAATAATTTAGGAAAATTGCGTCAACCCTCAAATCCGTTGTATTATCTGGAGAGAAATGACAATTCCTCACTCGAGGATGTAATAATAGAGAGAAGAGAAAAAGTAGAATCGAAGTGAGAGCAACGTGGGTCGGTTATTTCTCATTAAAAACAAGAGGTTCATCGCATCGGTATTATTGCTCGAGTGCAGTTCATTCTGACGATAGGACTAGTCGCAAGAGTCATTGAGAGGTGTCACTTCGTGGCATATTCGTTTGTATTTTCCGCCACTCATCATTATCCATCCAACGCGAGTCAGTTGTATTGCATTGTGGATACGCGTCAGCCGCACTTGAGTGCGCAACGCGCAAAATAAAAATAATCAGGCTCCTCTTCCTCATCCTCTTTCTTACTCCTTCCATCTCTCTATCGCACTCATTCTGCCTATAGTGAATGACTCTCCACGTGCATAAAACCCCATTTTTCGTCACGACTTCTGCTCCCCATACACTAATCACAATTTCACCCCCTCCCCCTACCTTTTTCTGAACCCAGGAAGGTGGCATTTTGATTCACATTCGGGAAATATAATGACTCAAATCCTTGATTTATTCAGCTCGGTTTCGCACATGGTTGACAATTTCGTTATCGCATTGACAATGGATGATACCTTTTCTGGAATGCAATCGACTTTTTGAATTGTCCTTTCATGGTTCCTTTCTTTTTATCTCCCAAGGGTTTAAAGTTGCATCCTTTTGAAAGTCTCAGTGTGATACTTGATCAGCTTTAAAAAATTAGCAGTATTAGATAATCCCAATTTGAAATTCAACAATACAATTCTAGGCTTTTCAAACAAAAATTGATTTAAATTCAAGACAAGTACATTTGATTATATGAAATTGTAAACAATTTTCAGGAATTGTAAGTAACGAAATTTATTGAGATTTGAGAGATATAAAAATTATAATAAAAACTATTAAAATTCCATGAAATCTCGTCAAATCTCTTAATATTTCGGGAAACCCCAATAAATTTCATAAAATCCCTTACAATCATGTAAAAGCTCATAAATCTTGTTAAATTTCTTCAATTTTCGGATATCACTTGTCATAAAATCCCTTCAAATTTCACATATATAAAATTCAATAACAAATAAAATTAAATGAAGATCTAAATAACAGTGCTCACAGTGTCTATGAAAAAAAAAATCAGTGTACACAGGGTACTTTACTAAAGCTCATTCTATTTGAAAATTAGATAGTTTTTGCAATGTATGAGGAGTAAAAAGAAAAAAAAATCTGCTGTTGCGGTTTTTAAATGTAAATTAGTTTTGCAAATATCCAGAATAAACCAAAAACTAGGATTCTTTTCAATAACAAAATTGATTTTAAAATTAATATTTCAATTTTTGCAAAACTAAAAACATTTCAAAAGAATTTAAAAGGTGAATTCAGTAAAACTTTAGGTAAATTTATCAAAATTTAAGATCAATTCAAAATAATTCTACGTGAATTCAAGAGGTATTTAAGAAAATTTTAGGCGAGTTCAGAAGAATCCATAAAGAATTCAAGACAATTTCATATCAACATAAATTTAAAGAATTTTAATCGATTTATAGCATTTCAAGGGAATTGTAGGGACAACAAAAGATTTTAAAAAGATTCTAAGAAATTTCTATTGTTTTTGAAAAATTTCAAGTGATTTTAAGGATTTTAAGGACATGAAATGTTGACATTTT
The DNA here is from genome assembly GCA_032275145.1 of Synergus laeviventris. Lineage (NCBI taxonomy): Eukaryota > Metazoa > Arthropoda > Insecta > Hymenoptera > Cynipidae > Synergus > Synergus laeviventris. The sequence goes on along the minus strand of JAUESI010000038.1, from coordinate 8,609,095 downwards.
AAAGAATTTGAAGGGATTTCAAAAGAATTCAGAAGAGTTTAAGAATATTGAAGAAATTTTACAGGATTTCAAAGATTTCATGAAATTTCAAGAGATTTTAAGTAATTTTAAACAATTTTAAAACTTTTCAAACGATTTAAAAAAATGAATAGGAATTTTATTTTAAAAAGGTGCAAGTACTAAACAAAAATATTTTCAGCTTTAAAAGATTGAATTTCCTATTGTTTTAATTATCTCGAAAAGTTTTGTTAAAACGAAAAGGTAATAAAAAAGGTAATAAATTCCCAGAAATATTTCTTGATTCCATATTTTCAGTTTTGGAATCCGAGAATTTGAAGAAATACTAAGGAGGGGGAGGATTTTTTAATATAAAATTTGAAACGAAGTTGATTTCCTTTCAACGAAGGGCGATTGTGCTTCTAAAATTGATTTTCTGACGCAAAGTGGTGACCGTCCTGATGTTTGAATGATTGCAGATTTTCCTTTCTATCTCCTTTTCTCTGTCGACTTCTTGATAGTCTTTTCTCGCTTGTGTGTATTCATACGAAATACGTAGGAGAAACACGCGTCGAGAAGGTAGTATAGATCTGAATATATGAATAACATTGTGGATGCTAACAACCGTGGCATGGCATATTGAATGTCTACTGACGGTCACGGTTCAATCCCTCGGTCCTTGATTACGAGAATCTGTAACTTCGTTAACGACGAGGTCTAGCGTGCGTCATTTTCACCCATGAGAGTAAATCAATCGCAATCTACAAACCAAATAACTTATAACAAGCAAATAAAAAAACAGAGATTAATTCTTATTTCGATAAATCTCTTTGTCCTGTGACTCATGATTCGTCTCTTGTCCTTTAATAAATTTGCAATTTATTTAGAAGCGTTTTAAAGTAGATTTTATAAAATAATTCCAAAGAAGGATTTCTTTAAATTATATCTTGAGTGACGATGAAATCTCATCCTCAGAAATACAATTCCCCTTCTTCTTCTTTCTTAACGTTAATGCTGAATACTGAATAGCAGATTGTAGTACCCTGTAGTTGGAAATTATTTCGTGCATTGCAAAGCGCTCATTTCAATACGGTACGAAATAGATGTAAATAGAAACCAGTGCACAGCCCTAGAGACGTGCTTGCTCTGCACGATGGAATCATTACACATTGTACAAACGACAGTAGCACCTCCCAGCTATTGTTGCTGGTGCTCGCGTTAATTGATAATTTCACGAAGCACTTGATGTTTCTCAGGAAAAAGTGGAGAGAAGATTCTTCCACGAGTTTTTTTTGGACCTCCTTTTCCAAACTCCTTTTCCAACTGCCTTTTTCAACCCCCTTCTAAAATCCTATTCCATCCCTCTTTTCCAATCTTCATTTCCAAATTCCTTTTCCAGACCCCTTTTCCAAAATATTTTTTCAAACATCTTTTCTCAACTAAAGAAAATAAAATAAGATGATACATATGCAGGAAGATGAAGTCTTTTCGTGGAGATTCGTGGAATGCTAGTCAATAGATTCATTAAATTTCATAGGATGATAATGGATGAAGCAAATTTTCGTTGGTGCACCTCATAAACGCATTTTAGCCTAAAGCCATATCGACTAGTATAAGCAACGTTCAGCATGGATGTACGGGACGGGTACGAGCACTGTATACTGTATACGCTAGTAATTACCTTTACCCTTAATTATCTATCCAATTAGCCCGAAGCTATTATGATTAAACCTATACTGTAAGTTTATAATAACAATTAGTTAGCATCGACCGATCTGAGAGACGGTAATTCTCACTTTCCACACATTATCACAGTGCACCTCAAGTGTCTGTATCCCATTAATTCATTTTCAAGATAAGTTATTTAATAATATTTTATATATCGGTGAAAATCAACAAGTTGTCAACGTTGTCCCTGGACTAGTTTAGGTTTATATTCGGAAGAATTATTTTTTTAATTACAGCGTTTTATTTATAACATATTTATTCCAACAATATCCTATTTACCAAATTATTTCCGTGTAACTTTTCACCTTAAAAATATTGTATTCAAAGTTATTCCAAAATATAAAAGTAATGAAGACTGTATGTGAATTATGATTAAATATAACGCTAAAAATGAATTCACAGGCATCAATTGAACATTTTTCGTGCATTGTTAACTCCCCAAGCGTGCAATGCATAATTAAGCCAGAAACACAGCTCCAGTTAATTTTATATTTCATTAAGAATAAGGAACGTTTTTACTTTGTCCTTTCCCTTCTGGCAATTAAGTGGACTTTTTTCGTTAGAAGAACGATAATGTCCTGTGGCCCTAGAAATAAGAAAATTCCTTATCTTAAGGAACATGTTAAATGAGGATTTATTCATTTATGAGTCTGAATCATAATTAAAGTTATTGTAAATGTTTCTGCATTTAAAGTATATTATATATTATATTATATTTTCACATTTTCCTGTATGATTACTCAGTCAATCGACTCAGAAATGCATGTGTTGTACTGAAACATAATTTTGGTCTCCAGTCGCAATTATAAATTCGAAGAAGCGTGAATTCTGAGAATGTCCAAGCCTTTTTCGTACATAAGTCTTATTGTTTGCAGCGCCCACCTAATCCAGGTGATTAAGGCGCAATAAGCAGAATTTTTTATTGGCCATTGTTGAGCATGGTAATAAAAAACTGGTGCTAACGCTGACCTCACATTATTAATGTCTTGTACTTTTGGGTAAGCTCTCCTGACATCAACATTACTTTTTTGTTTCAGGACATTGGCAATTTTTTCTCCCGCTGAGTCCAAAAAATTGTTTACTTGATCCTGGATCAAAGCCTGATCTTCTTCGGACTGGAAATCATATACGGACAACAACCATTACACGAACAATTATTTAACTTCAGCAAAGTTATAAATATTTTTAAATAATTACCAATTCTGCGAGTTCTTTATTATCTAAAGTGAGTCCCACCACCGATGAAATTGACAACGTAAATATCAGTAAAGACAATTCCATTTTGATCCAGTTCTTATTGGAAATTGTGTGTTTATTACAGATTCTCAAACTAATCGATGGCACAATTCCGAGCATACTATAAGAACTAATATCTATGCTCTTATGACCAAGGTGTCGTTGATTGAATTGCATTTTTATCGAACATGAAAAGGCAATAAATTCATTCGCTGAGCCTTCTACTTCGCGGCTCAATTAATAATGAAATTAAAAGTTTGACATATTGCATAACAATACATAAAAACAAGAACGATACCAATTGTGGAGAATAAACTATCGCAAAGTTTACTTATGCTCTAATAATTACGTAACAGTTAATTGTTAATATTTAATTGGTCTTTCCTAATGATTTATTAAAGATTGGCCATTTTATCAGGGTGGCCGCTTAAGACTTAATTTCCTTATTACCGAAAATAAAAACCGAATTATGAAAATAAGAGTATAGTGAAAGTTAACTTGGAATTTTAGAAGGGAGTCGAAACATTATGTCAAAGTTCAACGACCATTCTGCATTTAAAAAAGGAAGCTCTTTTCAATGTACGTCCCACACTCGTTTTTCTTACATACACAGAAGCACGGTTAGATTTCAAGGTCTAACCGCGGTCCATCCTGAATACACCCACAAATTTATCATTGAGTATTATTCATTGAAGCGTCAATGGACCATTTGAATATGAAAAGAAGAAGCCGAGTGAATGGACCACCCCTCTTTATTCAAACATTTACCCCAATATGTGTGAGCATATGTGTTTTTTTTTTAAATTGTATACGTATATTTCATCCAATGTGCAGGTGAACGGAGGGACTAGATGGCAGGGTTCGATTATTTAATCGATTCAGAATATTCAGAGGTCCACGGGATATCGTTTTGTTTAACTTCCTGCAGATTCGTCAAGACCACGCCTCGGCACATATCATATGATTCGACCTCTGCCAAACCCCTGTCCAACTTTTTCAAGGCTTCTTTAGTAATTTGCATGTGGTGTATTGAATGGAACTCGGTTCGTTGAGGAAGGTCGTCGCTTGCAGGAACTTTCCTTTTCATTTCAACGCTCATCAGAAAAATACCTTGGCGCGTTTTTTATTTTTTTTAAGTAAATTAAAATTTGATCAGCAGATACAAAAATGATTAATACAATCAATTATATGGCTATTCAGGGTGGCCACTGACCGGGAAAATCGGGAATTAGCCTTGGATTTTGAATACCGAGAAAAGGATGGTAATTTTTTTAATATAAAGAACAAGTTTTATTAAGGCTTTTAAATTTTATTCGAATTTTGAATAAACAGCAGATTTACGGATTTCAAAAGATTTAAAAAGATTTCAGGGGATCTCAAAAAAATTTGAAGTAAAGGTTTTAAAGAAATGGTTCAAAAATAGCAATAAAATTTTATAAAAAAATTAATTTTTGAACTTCCCGCAATTAGATAAAAAATATTTGCAGGATGTTGGATTTATTTTTTGTCTAAGAAGAGGTTGGATTCTACACCCCCATGTTCCACACAAATCAAAGAAACTTTAATTTTTTTGAGCCATCCTACTGTTTAGTATAGAAAATTTCCACACTTTTTACAATGTAAAGATCTGTTTAAATTTCATAACTATTTTTGAATCCGCATTCAAGATTTATTTCTTAAAGATTATTCTTCTTTTTTCGAGAGGAATTATATGAAACTTTAGCGCTGATTAAATTTTGAGACGTTGGGGTAAAAATGAAGGTGAATCTATAGATCATTGATTAATTAACAAGGAGCGTGTACGTGAGGCCTTTTCTCATAACATTCGATTCTCGAAGGTCGACTTAACGTCATCGTTCGACTAAACGGGTCGAAGACGAAGGCGAGTGATTTTGAGAGGGTCGAAATAGGATTGTCCGCACCATCGGCTAGGAATCCCATCAAGTGTATCGTTCTACCCTTGGGATATGGAAGGAGTGGCGGTAGCTAGTTAAAGTTTATAATAAGGATCGACGTGTATAACACGGAATGCCGAGCCTATCTATTTATTGGGTGAAAATGTCTTTGGTTTAAATCCCCGTGAAATACGGAGCGAAGATCGGTTCATAAAGTTCCTCTCTCGATAGTCTCAATATACCATTGTTTGTCGCGCTTGTCTAAAGTCTTCCGATCTGGAAAAATCCTATCATCGCTTGGTAAGAATGCAAGTAAAAGTTCTGGGTTCTTGATTCATACATGCATTGCTTTTGTTGAACTGTTCTTTTAATTTAAATAATTAAAAATCACAAATGTCCGTCTTTTATATTTGTTAATTGCCAAATGGAATTTAAGTTATTTTTTTTGATGAAATTACATTTAAAGCATTTGGAATATTGGAAACGTACTATATTTGAAATATTTGAGTATTTAAGATTTGTTATTTGGGATATTTGAGATAGTTGATTTGTGTGAATTATGTTCTGCAGATGTTTCGTTCAGTTGGAAAGTCCCAAAAGGTATATTCAATGGTACTAAAATACAGTACTGTAAAAACAAAATATTAAAACTAGTGCTATGATTCCGAGAAAATCTATGAAACATCATTTTTAGAGACTTCAAAATATGGTACCTTATAAGGATTTAATGGTATACATAAATGAACTACTGATTCTAGGTGTTCTATTAGATTTCTAAGCGGTAATTTATATATGTTTTCCAACACTGAAAAAGTCTAAATTGATAGAGCAAGTCAAAAAATGCCGTTTCTTTTACCAACAAATTAGATAACTTTTTCAATGTGATATAATATACTTTCAGGAATAAATACGTGTGAACAATTGTGAGAGAGCATAAAGAAATTAAAGGTATTTTCTGGAATTTTAAGGAGCTTCAAATGTTTCAAAATATTTAATACGAATTTAATATGGGATTCACATCTGTTTAAAAAGACTATGTGAGATTAAAAATTAATATTAGGTACTTTGTAGGAATGCAAGCAATTTCAAAGAATATTACGAGATTGCAACAAAAAAAAGATGTATCATCAACAATGTAAATACTATGATAACTGCAATAGGAAACTACTATTAAAAAACTCGTATACTGAAATATAAATTTGAAGTAAAATCTAGGGCGTTTGAAACATTCCGAAGCAAAATATGTGCGATTTCTTCAGTATGTTGGAGTTTTAAAAATTGCGCACTTTAAGACGTTACGAAATGCAAAAGCAAAATGTATATCGGTACTAAAATCAGCGATAAGACGAAAGCCAAGCAAAAGAAGCAATAACCGAGAAATCGTGACTGATACTAATAATTCCGCTATATGCGTACTTAATCTTAAGGAGTCGTCGTAATCGTAGTCGTAGTCGGAGAAACTGTAGAAAACGTGAGATGTAGATAAGTATATCGATGGGTGGCTAGGCATACAAATCACAGGAATAAGTGGGTACATGTGCGAGAGCAACGGGCGAGTTTGACAATGGCAGGCCGCGTAGAGATATACGTGGGGTTACGCGATCGCTCGGTATTATCTAGCGATCGGCCATTTGAATACCAGACAGAGCTGGGTCCGATGATCGGCGGTAGCACTCGCCTCTTGCATTTAAATATTAGCCTCCTACGTCCTTCTTTTCAACGATCGCAGGTGCACCCCTTTTCCCCCTCCATTAAACCCAACAAGGTGAGCACGATCCACCTTCTTGGACCCTTTTTCTCCTTGGGTGCCCCCACCTTTCCTTGGAACAAATAACCGATAGAACCTAAGGATAATGCATGCGAACCGCAGCCACCTTGCCTAGATTCGCTCATCAAAGGCTTATGTATGGGACCCCATGGGAACCCGTCAAAGAAGAGAGCGTCAGATGCTCGGGATGATTCCAGCTCCTTTTCAACCATCATCTATCCGCAAACCGCAAAAGGTTTCAGCCCTTTTTGTCGGATGTGATCGCTTCTATTTAATTCGCGATAATTCCCTATTAATGATTAAGACTAGGGATATTCCGGAAGGTTGCTCGTCTGGTTATTACAGAGTTCATAAAACTACTTCATACAAATGAGGTATCAAGTACAGGATACATGGTATTTGGTTTAGAGTCTGGGGTACAGAGTAGGTATAGCATGCAAAATATGGAGTACTATATCTCAAAGACTTTCTTAAGATGTCGACTTATTAGATTGGAATATACTGAACTGAACGAATCGCTACTGGTCTTTGAATGAAGTTATTTCACCCCTAAATTTACCGCAATGATGTAGACCTGTAACTTTACTGACAAGTTTGTACGGAGGACCAGTTGTTACTTTGATGCCTCACGCGAGGAAAGCACGATGAATTAGGCTAAGCAATTGGAACACAGCATAGCCCTGGCCGTTGAAATTGTCCAAACTCCGGAGGGCGAAAGCCCGTGGTGCATCACCCATCCCCGATTCCTTGAGCATCTCAAGATGAAACACTCACAAGCCAAGATGGCGCCCGCGGGGACGCGGGTGGCAGACGGAAGGGTATTTGTGTAATATTCCGTTTGTCTTGTCTTCAGAGCATCCGCTAATGTACACAACACTATACGGGAACGGGTCACTGGAAAGGGAAGTAACAGGCTACGACAAGCAGCCAACAACACCAGTTACTACTAGGATTGTTATTGTGCAATTTGCTAAGCAACTAAGCAGGCGAAGCAGCACCTTGTTGAGTGCGGGAGAAGCACCTTTGGACATCAACCGGGTATCACAGAGAGAACACCCCTGCCCTCTGCCTTTCCTTCCTCTTTGAGGTGAGAACATCTATTGGCCTAGATTCTCCTTTCCTTTGAAACAAACATCTTGATCAAATTCCTTCATCAATTACGAAAATTACCAAAGGAAAATGTAACAGAGACATGTGTCTTAGGATCGAGTGTCTAAGTGATGTTATTTTAATGAGGATATTCGATGAATGGTACGATTAAACTGCATCTAGGTCTAAAGTTTCCCTGTTGACCAAGATCAAAGCACGGGACAAGACACTCGGAGATCCTGATGGTGTCTAACTGCAAGCAGGGCATGGTCTTTGCTGTCTAACGCAATAAGATGGTTGTTAGATTGCGATACAGCAGTTCTAAGGTATATTCCACAAGATAATTCTGTATCCGTAATTAAGGAGCTAAACTGACTTCCATTAGTAATTTATAATAAAAAATGATCTCTCAGTATTCACAAAATTTATCTTTTAATTAATTTTATTACCAATCCTATGTTTGTGAGAGTCTAAGTTTATTTTTGAAGCTTTGATAGTTGATAAAACGAGTCGAGATCGAGAACAGTGGTAACGGGTCTTCCAAAAACATGCGTTTGTTATTTCAGGAAGATTCCTTGAAACCACCCCATTGGGTTCAGGAATGGCAGATGATGGAAGGAGAGCTAGATGGAACGAAAGGGTGGAGGTTTAATAAGAGGTAGAGAGTCGGGCATCTTGTAATATCCGTTTTGTATAATCGCGCACTCTTTTTATTCCTCTTAATTTTTCTCATCAGACCGAAGTCCCTTTTTCTCTCACTTGCTGCATCATGAAACGCTCCAGGTAATATTGCCACTTTTACTTCTATTTTTCTGCACCCATGAGTGTTCATGTCAAACCGGACTTCTAAAAACTGCCCAACACATCGCATATACTCTATTATTGCTTTTAATCATCATATTATTAATTATTATTTAATATCACCCGTGTGGAAATTGCCTCATTTAGCCCTATTTCAAATGGGGTTCTGACGAGGCCCTGACAGGGATTTTTTATTTTGAATAAAAATATTTTTATAGAGCAACGATATAGTAGTAATATCTCAATAATAACAATCTTGCGTTGGTATCCCCACATTATAATTATGTTTTAAACTCAAATATTGTTTTACATCAAGTAAAAACAAATATTTCCCGATATTTTCCACACTTAATTAGTCATAAAAAGATAAAAGATGGTTATATTTATGTATTTAAAAAAAACTAATATGTATATTGTTGACAAACACGGACATATTTCTAGTAAGTTTAAAGAGTTTTTCATGAAAATTGATATTACACTATATTTTATCAATATTTTTCTTCCAAAATTTGTTAATAACTAGTGATTTGAAGAGATTTCAAAGAATTACATGAGGTTTAAAATCCTTTCACATATTTGATAACTCTCCAATTTCTTGAATATTTACAAATTTTTTTATATTCTTTTAAAATCCTTTAACATATTTAAAACCTCTTATGCTAATTAAAATCTCATAAAATCACTTGAAACCCTTTTAAATTCCCGAGAATCACTTAGAGTCTCTTGAAATCACATTGAATTCCTTAAAATTTCTTGAAATCTTCAGAAAATCCTTTAAAATACTTTAATATAATTTAAAATTTTTTGAAAAAAGGAACAAAATTTTTTAATTAATTGAATATCTTGAAACTCCCTTAATTATTTTGTAATTCATAAAAAATTCTTTGAGATCTCTTGCAGTTTATATTGAAATCCCTGTAAATTATCTTAAAATCGTTTTTGAAGTCTTTTGAAAATCCTTTAAATTTCTTTAATATCATTTGAAATCCTTTGAAATACTTTTGAAAAATTAAATTACTCTACACTCTTGATACTTCCGTGAATTATTTTGAAATTCTTTAAAAAATTTCAATGTAATTATTACCTCCTTTTTATATTAGGATTTTGGTATTCAGAAAATTAACTGCTTAAGTAATCAAATATTGCAAATAATAATATGAATATTTTTTAAATCTTGACAGGTTATTGAGGCCCTTCTCAGTTTTACAGATCAAGACCACACTAGTACGAGCGAAAACTGGTGAGGACCCTATCAGCATTTCATCAAAATTTCTGCACGGGTGTTAGCAGTAGGGGATAGGGCATAAATTATCAATATCCTCTAGAATATTGGATGTTGACTATTGGGTTAAGAATATTTGATAATGAATATAGGATAAAGAATATTTGGTAGAAGAGTATTAAGCAAAAAAAGAATTTAGTAAAAATTTAGTATTTTTGGATACAAGGTATTGGGTATTATAATAATATTGGGTAAAGGAAATGGAGTAATAGGTATATTTTATGTTAGTTATTGTTCAAAGGGTATTAGGTACTGGGATATAGTTACATGAGCAATTTTGTCTCGAAACGATGACTTTTGCTTTTTAGTTAAAAGTTTACGTGTTTTGATCACAAAAAACGCCTTCTCGTCCAAACAAGGCATATCTGATGCGATCAATCGATCTGTATCGGAAACGAGTCAACGGCTAGGGAAACCCTTGAGGGTTTCTCACGAAATTGACAAAAGCCCCTTGTGTCATGTAACGAACGAAGGGCACCAGATTACAAAAGGATCATCCACTCGCGTGTGCAGGTCGAAAACCTGTATTCGTACGAGTATAAAATCACGGGGGAGTGTCTATCGAAGATTGTGGCTCTGGAAGATTATTTTTATGGAGACCTCCTTTTCTGATCTACTCTTTCACGGAGGGCTTAACCTCGGTCTCAAGAAAATCGTATATTGGAAGTCCGTTTGTGCCACAGGCTTTCAACATTTAATCCTCCAAAGAAACTTCATTTTACCTTGTTCCTTTATTCTTCCTCGTTTCTTTGATGATTTAATTAAATTTTTAATTATGGATATGAACTTCCAATATTAAATCCATAATAAGAAAGATTTTTTTAAAAAAGAGTATATGAATTTTCCATAAAAAGAATTACTGAAATAGAATAATAGCCTTTCTTGTTTATTAGTTCGAATTTTGAGAGCAATAATTTACATTTATTGTATGCAGTAGATAATATTGTGTTCGTGAAATTGAGATCAGATTTCTTTAACAACTCAATTCGAAAATGATTTCTACGAAACGAAGATCGTCTAGATCACCGGGTGTAAATTAGTCAATTTTCGATGAATAATAAAATGAAGGAAAAGATCACCTGCCACATACATCTCAATCTTAGGATGCATTGTCGTTCACGTCCGGTCATATATTGGGCCCTTTGTGGGGCCCCTTATATTTATTCATTAACAATTACTGAGCTTATCGAGTTCGCCTCCTTTTTTTATTTTCCGATGTGAGATACGAGTGACATGAACGACGATGATCTCACCGTGACGTTGAAGATGCTGCTTGAAAATCCGGTGCAACCACTTATCAAAAGAGAAAGAGCCTCAGAAAGACAAGGAGGAAAATTGTCATCAATCGATTAAAATCTGGGATGAAATTGATGATAATCTTAACATTCAACTTTTTTTCTCCGCCTAAATTAAAATAATTCTTATCAATAATTTTTTTCAAGTTAAATCATATTTTAAAAAAAAAATTTTCATCAAAACCGTGGATTAAAAAAAAAACTGACAAAGTGCATACGCATGTGAACTTCGATCCGACTATAAAACGCAATAGCACTGCGTGGCGCCGCGAAATTGACAAACGTCCGTATAAAGTCGGTCAAGTGGATCCAAACTTTTGAAAGAGGTTGTTTCCACTCTGAGGATTTGAAATACGATTTTTTTCTTTTTTCTGAATCTATAGATGTCGTAAGATCACGTAAGATACTTATCGTGGGGAAAGTAGTGTAGAATAAAAAGAAAAAAAAACGGGTTCGATCGGGTCCCATGTGGGAGAATAAAAACGCTCAAGATCGAGAGGTGACAATGGTCCGTTTCAAAAAATCCCCTTGCATGTGACAATTTCTTTGTTCTGGGTTCAATCTTTCTGAAAACGATCTTAGCTCGAACGAATCGGTTCTATAAAGTGTTCCACAAAGTATTCCATAAAGTGTACCACAAAAGGGTGAAGAACTGTTCCGCAATGTAGACATTTTTTAGAATGTATATATTAAAAGATTAGGAGAAGATAAATAAGAAAAACATTTATGAACTTTTTTACAGTTTTAAAATAAAAATTCAAATACACAAGTGAAAGACGTGTAGGTGGATAAAAAAAGGACAAAAACAACAGAGGTCGATCCTTTTGAAATTATCGTCAGTTCTCTCTCGAATATCGAATTCGCACACACCGAGGCGGAAACAGCTGCAACGTATCTGCATTATCGGCAGGTGGTACACGCGCGAAGCTGCTTTCAATTGTTTCGAAATGGTCGACTTTATGATGTATTTTATCGCTGACCATTGCGCGAAACATAAATTTCAAATTTTACATGATGCTTTCGATAATTAATCGGGGGACTTATTTAATGAAAAATTTTATGCACACTGTGCACCATCCAGATATACACTACGCCTCATATTTATATTGTGTCTACTTATTATGCTAATTAGACACAATAACAATAAATATTTAACCATTCATAATTGTTATTTAATTTAAAACGCACCAAATTGCTACAGACCTATTATTCCACTGAGCCCTTGAAATTTCCAATTTTATTATTGAAAAAATTGCAGAAAAAAGAAAAAATTAACGTATAAATTAGTCTTTTTATAAAAACTTAAAATTTTGTCTATTAGGTCAAACACCAACAAAATGCATTGAACAGGGTTTTTAAGGAATCGTGTTTGTTTAAAATCTTTGTGAAAAATGATTAACTCGATCCAATGAAGGACTGAAAATGAAAAAATGCCTCAAAGTCAAAATTATAAACTGAGACACTGTGAAAACAATTTTAGAAATGGCGCATTGGGAGCCGCCAGGGTAGGATCCCGATAGGGATCGAATTTCGAGCGGCCATCGAAACGGGCCTTATTCATAATAGCACTCATATTGCCTCCCCATTTCTCTCGAACCGGTCGATGCATCGTAGCACGATGAATTTAATCGAATATTTTTTTGTACTTTCTGGTGGTACGATCCGAGTCAGTAAGGGACGGTGATTGGTCGATGCGCGAGAGGGGTAACTGCGATGGGGCCCTAAGGCCCCCTCCGAGATCGGAGCCGTCCTACCGCCACGGGGATACCTTTGACGGGCAAGCAATAAGAACAAGTATGAAATCACCCTCCCAACAGACAACAGACTCTATCAGATGGTAATTATGTGTACGGCTGATATAGCCAGATACCACCGATACACCTATTCGAAATTTATACTGGGTGATGCCCCTCAATCCTACCGATTAAACAACATATACTCAAAGTAAAAACATCAATTAAGTCATAATTAAACTCTACATGCTATACTTTACGCGTTAAAGGTTACATGTTAAACTCTACAGATTTTATTCTAAAAATCGTACATATCAAACTCTACATATTTAATTCAACACCCTAAACTCGCGTTAAAAACAATTTAAATTACACAAAATAAAGTCGATTTTAAAGTGCAATATATAGAGTGAAGAGTCTAATAATTGAAAGTTTTAAGATTCAGCATGTAGACTTAATGAGTAGAGTTTGGAATATAAATTGGATTGGTAGAGTTTAAAATATTGACAGTAGATATGTAGTGGGAATTTTGTACATGATTAGCAGAGTGGTCATCATGTAAAAAAATCCGTTCTCATTCAAAAATAGATGTTGCGTAATCACTGATTTATTTTAAATCACCTTCCACATTAATCTAGAAGCTGCTAAATTTATTATGGATATAAACCATCGAACGTTCTTGAGTGTCGGTAACATGTCGGTGCAGGAATCTTTATCCAGAACGCCATCTACTATATTTACTTATGATCTAGAGTTTATTGTGTAAAAAAGACTTCTTGACAACTTGTAGAGTTGAATTCCATATTCAATGGAAGTGTAAAATTGGAATTCTTTTCGGAGATTAGATAAGAGAATACTAGTGTTAGTGATCACCCGGTACGTAAAATACATTCGAGACGGTACGTTAGCGACTGACATCGTGAGTGACGTACGATATGGAGGAAGGCATCGGGCAGTCTATAATATATTATAAAAATGCATCCGCACGCCTCGATGGGTTGATTGTCTGCTTGTCCGGATGCCAAAACGTCCGAACTCGTGCATTTCATATCGCGTTACGTACGTTTACGAAGCGCTCGCTTTGTACAGCGGGGTGGTCGAAGAATCGACCCCCTGAGATTCCGATCCTCGCCGGAAAGTTCCCACTCCTTAACTACTTTGTTTCTAATTTGGCCGTCCCAGAACAACTCTGAGCCCATCATTTTAATATCAAAACACGCCACTCCGCAAAAAGATACTCCAACGCTTCATTTCGACCCCTCGGCAAACACAAGATGTCAAAAAGATGTCAATCTCTGCATATTAAAGTCTGTATGCTAAAGCCAAAATATTAAATCTACTAATGAAACGTTCCACATTAAACATTGGCTCCAGAGCCAATATGAGATGTGAAGCAAAGGTGTGAAAAATTGAGATTTTATAGGTTCTTTCAATGTAGTAATAGATTTGAAAGGAATGAAGTAGACTCGCTAATTTAGATGGGTCTAGGATTTTCGAGATCCTGTGATGTAGATGTAAATGGCTTGGAGCGAAATGGGTTGAGAAAAGTAGGTTGGTACCCTTAGCTAGTAAATGTTAATGAGACACCTGTTCGGCGTCGACAGTCATCCTCTTGTTTATTCCATCGGGAGAAACGAAGGAATCACATCGCTAACAAACGCGACTTCCGAGCTTGTGTTCACTCGTTGACTACATGCATTAGCGAATAACTGCGTGTGCGTACTTATGCGCAAACGGCAGAAGGGAGTACCAAAGTGGCTGTTCTTACACAAATAAAACAGCACTTAGTAACAAGTACTTACCTCTCTGTGACAACACAGACAATGGGAATATGACATGTGCCCAAGCCTCTCCTCCACAGGTAGATAGATACCAACGGCACAATACCAACTCGTATGCAAATCCACTCGCGGGTACACGTTTTGAGAGTTATAGACGTCTCAGCTTCCTCGATTTACTGCAAAAGACAAGTCTATTAAAACATTATGCAGAATCGGACTTTTTATCATTCTGTCTGAGAATTTCGTTGCAAATAATATATTTCATAACATATACATCATTTTAATTGTTTTTCATGCTTTATTTTATTTCCTGTTTAAACGTTGGGTGGGTCGACATTCGCGCGAGAAAATATCGCTTTCCACCCTTGATTCACACGATATTTTTTGTCGAAGCCTCTTGAAAGTGGTTGATTTTCAATTCACTCTACAGACTTTTCTACAGAAAAGGCTCAATTTTATAAGGACTAGAACCAAAAATTGATTTCAACTGTCTATTTTTTCATATATTAAAAATTTTTAAGTTCACATCAAAGTGGCAAAAAGCGTCATATCTCATCCGGGAAAGAATCGTTCTAATTGACTAACTGGTTTTGCGAATGAAAACTGGGCAGAGGATAAATCTGAGAGAAAATCAAATAGCGGATTATTATATCAACTTCACGGAGCAACTATAAGTTGAGCATGCAGAAAACAAACTTGCGTTACTCTATCGTCACCCGAAGCAGAATAAGAGATCATGAAGTGTAAATACTGTCCAATAAATAAACCAAATGTCAGCGGACTGATTGAATTGCCATTGAATTTTTGAGTCCACATCAAAGTGGCAAAGCTGAAAGACTTGCCCCATGTGACATCATATGGATTCCACTGATTTAATAACCCACACTTCTGTGATATCGTCTTGAGTCTCATTCCATTCAATGGTTTCGTCACAAATCCGCTGGCATTTGGTACATTGGACAGTATTTACACTCCATGATCCTGTATTCTGCTTCGGGTGACGATAAAGCAACGTAACTTTGATTTCTGCATGCCCAACTTGTAGATGCTCCACGAAGTTGATATAATAATCCGCTATTTGATTTTCTCTTAGATTTATCTTCTGTCCAGTTTGCATTCGCAAAACCAATTGGCCCTTTAACTGCATTTAGTCCTCCGAGCTTCAATTCCATCTCCTTGATTCCTTTAAGATAGAAAGCGATTTTTTCTCGGATGAGAGATGCTTCATGCTGGTGAGAGATGCCGCAAGTCTGACAATTGATCCTGAGAGACTTGCCGCAGATGTGATAATTTATTAGTCCTGTGAGACTAGCCACAGTTTTGCCACTTTGATGTGGACTAGAAAATTTTGTCTCTGGTGAGACTTGCCACTGGGTATAAAACTTGCCGCGGGTGTGAGATTCCGCAAAAGTGTCAATTGTGACATGCCGCAGTTTTGATATATCGCAGCGAGACTTGCCCCATGTGACATGATATGGACCCGTTTATTCCGGATTATTTACATATTTTTATTATTGTATTCCATGTCCGAGGAGTGTTTTACAGGCAATGTTCTTTAAAATAAATAAAATGGTGAGGATCTCCTGAAAGAGTTCTAAATATAGTTTTTATATTCGTAATTTATTCTCAGTAAATGTCTTTTTTCTTTTTTTTATGACGATTTAGTTGTCGATGGAGATTCCAATACTTGTCAGAGTTTCTTACTAACTTTCCTTGCTCAGCGGGCGGTGATAATTACCACCGCCGTTATTCTGGGCTTGTACAAGGATAAGGGACAGACAGCTAGACTGGATGTATAAAGCGAGGTGTAAACCTTAAAGTCGATCCCGTCAAACTGACAACCAGGTCGAACCGCCTTCATGATATCCCAGCAATGTCATGTCGATCATTTTCGAAATCTCATTCCACACGAAATTTTGAATAAAATATTTGATCCAATCAACTATAGTAAATAAATTGGTACGTTCTTATATTGGAAAATTATTGAAAATATGATTAATATTTTTTAAAAACAGCTTCAAGTAGGATTCAAACCTAATTATGTCTTCGTAAATCTGATTTTCCCTCTTCATTGAGAGAAAGTGAGGAGGATCAAAAGGGGGTTTGAAAAAAGGAGGTTCAAAATAAGGGTTGAAAAAGGCAGCTGGTGAAAGGTATGAAAATGTGGTAGAAAAAGGGTTTTAGAAAAGAGATTTAAAGAAGTGGATTTGAAAAAGAATTTTGTAAAGAGCAAGTGGTTGAGAAATGTAGATTTAAAAAGTAAATTGGAAAAGGTCGTTGGAAAAAGTGGTTGGTAAAGGTGTTTAGAAAAGTGGCTTGGAAAAGTAGAATGGAAAATTTGGTTGGACATGAGTTTTGAAGAGTGGTTTGAAGAGGAAATTGGAAAAAGAATTTGGTAAAGATTTTAGAAACGGGGTTGAAAACAGAATTTGACACAAGGGGTTGAAAAATGTCGATTTGAGAAGTAAATTGGAAAAGGAAGTTGTAAAAAGTGGTAGGTAAAGGTGTTTAGAAAAATGGCTTGGAAAAGTAGAATGGAAAATGTGGTTGCAAAATGAGTTTGGAAAAGTGGAATTCGGTAAAGAGTTTAGAAACAGGGTTGAAAACAGAATTTGACTAGGGGGTTTTTGGAAAGTAGATTTGAAAAGTAAATTGGAAAAGGAAGTGGAAAAGCTGATAGGAGAACGTAAGTCCTTCATTATTGATCAATTGAACAATTAGTAATAATTAATGAAATAAAAATACTTTTCGTCTCCTTTGACTTCTGAAGGGATAGACAACCCTCCAGAAATCCTGGAAACTAATTCCCCATGTTAGGAACCAGGAGATTCACCTGACAGTTGGATCTGGTTGAAACTTTGTCGAAGGGTGACGTGAATTAGAGGAAATTGACAAGCAGGAGGGGTTGGGGTCTATTTTTATTTATTCAGATTTCGATTATCTTGCTCGTCTCGTGGAGGCCAGTTTTGATGAAGACCACCTAACCGAGGTCGTGCCGTAACTCAAGCCTCGAACCCCGGGGAATTTTACTCGAGCTCGAAATTCTATAATAACCCCAAAATACACCTCAGCCCCTTTTTCCCTGCGTCTCTCTAGGTTTCTAATCCAACCCGTATCGTTAATTTAGATTTTCTATACCCTTTCTCTCTCTCTCTCTCTCTCTCATTATTAAGAATTAATACTGGTTGTTAATTATAGTCACTAAAAGAATGTGATCGTCTTCTCAATAAAACCTTACGGCTCGTTACTTAAGGATTAAAAAACAACCTTTTTTTTAGAGTTAATTGCGTTTTGCCTGCTACACAATATTATGTATTGAGCAAAGACTTCATCTTAGTATAAAAAAATCGTCAACGGCTGGACTACAATGCATGCATGTGAATCTAATAAGACATAATGTTAATCTCAGCAGGTGAGCTGCCTTTACAGTTTACTGGTCGTAAAACTTATAAAAGGGACCTCGGAAAGTATTTGCAGAAAATTGAAAACTTGACGTGATGCATATTCATGCTTCAAGGTTTAATATATCTTTTACAGCCCCAGCCCCTTTGAGTGCGTAAATATACGTAAAGAGCACGGATTAATAATAAAGTGGCAGTCTACAATGACTTAAAAATCCTCACCCCCAAACATTTCACCCCCTCCTTAATCCATAGATTCTCCCGAAAGTCCCCTTTTATAGCCAGGGAAAGCGATTGACGTTCAAAAGGTCAAAAGATCAACCATTTTCTCAATCAAAATATACACATGATTCCTAGATATAATTTTTTAAAAGAAATCTTAACTCTTATAGAAGTTACTTTACTGAGGAAATGGACGCAGAAAACAAAGTGGAATAAGGAAACTTATGGCACCCCTTCGAAAATTGATTTTAATCGAGAGTCGAGTCGTGATTCGAATTTACGAGAGAGTTGGGTTGTTCGGCTGGTCGATTTAAGGCCCTTCGACGTTCCAAACGAAATGGTGATTAACATAAAGTGCTAATAACGTCCGAGCGTCGAGGTTTTCTATAACGAAGCTTTTTTTCACGGTTTATGCGCCCATTAGGTTTTACGATCGAACCGAGAAATAGCCGAACGATGACTCCCAGGGGGTCCTTCCTCCTTTTCCCCCTTTTTCACCTCACACCCTCTTCTTTTCACTCTTTTCCATATCTTTTCTCTTTTCTTCCCTCTTAACTCCCTTTTTTTCTTTTCTTATACCTCAGATTATATCGCTTTAATGCAAGTTCTCTTTATTTAAAAATATATGCCTCTGTTTTTTAAAAATTGATAAAACAGAAGAAATATTACTATAGTTGTCGAGATTGAATTTCGTAGACAGAAAGCATCTTTGAAGTACGCGTATTGAATAATTCAAGGATAGTGACCAATTCGGTACTTGATAATCGCCGAGAGGTCATTCGACGAACTTTGCGTTCGACGTTTTCAGAGATATCGAAGGAGTGAGTTGAAAAAAAGAGTGAAGGAAAAATCTGCCACGGGGTCACGATCACTTCGTGCCTATCGTTTCGGGAAGAACGTGTACGACGTGCTGGAACAAGAAATCCTGATTTACATATTTATTCCACGAAGAAAAGATCCTACTGAATAGATCTGAAATTGTCGTGACGACCGATCGATTCTCGGTATCTAGGGAATATAATTTCAGTCATCAGTTATTTTTGTATCTCTCTCTCTCCTTCTTTTCAAACTCATTTTCCAAACCCTTTTTCTCAGGCTGAGAAAGTGATTGAAAAGCCAAAATTCATAAGTGAGGGAAAATAAGATGCCAAGGGATTCCTAACAGGATAGAAAGGAACAGACTTGGATAAAAATTGAAAATAAAATATTCGGTATTCGGTTTAAATGAAGACCGGCCAAAGCTGTAATTAACAATTCCTGAAAGGCTTGTCTTCTGAATAGTGGCAGAGTGGATCTCGGTCGAAATTAGATGTCTATCATTAATTAAGTTTCAATTTAATCACAGCTCGAACCGACGCGACGATCGAATGCCTCGAAAATCGTTTCAACCGCGAAAATTAACGATCAGGCGATTCTCGTCTGGGCCCAGTTCGATCTTTCGCATCTGGCGAATTCGAGTGCACTCCTCTAATTA
Organism: Synergus laeviventris; assembly: GCA_032275145.1. Classification (NCBI taxonomy): domain Eukaryota; kingdom Metazoa; phylum Arthropoda; class Insecta; order Hymenoptera; family Cynipidae; genus Synergus; species Synergus laeviventris. The sequence goes on along the minus strand of JAUESI010000038.1, from coordinate 8,589,393 downwards.
CTACGAACCATCAATCAAATAGGAAATTAAATTAACACAATATTTAAGCACGTGTCAAACATATTTTCAATTATTCCACTGGTTCAGAGTTTGTAATTTTCGAGGTATTCAATAATCCTGAGTTCTTGTCATCCAATGCTGAAAGTTAATTAATTATTAAGCATATGACATAAAATCAATTACCATGTCTATCAAGCTAAATATATTCGATTATAGCTTTTGCACTTTTTATTATAATTCCTTCACTTTAATTTTTCAAACAACTTTTCCAAATAGCTCTTCATATCATGTTTTAAACTTCTTTCTCAAAATCCTTTGATTACCTTTTGCAACTTCTTTTTTAGTAGTTGGATTTGATAATAGCCTACAAAATAAATCATAAAAAATGACGAAGGGTTCCACTCAGATAAGCCACGAAATCTTTTGAGGAAGTTACTGAATGACTTGACGTGTGGAAATCAATTAAGTATATATATAAGCGTGGCTAATTAACGTTCACCAACGATGATCTCCATAGCGTGCGATCACCCCTACACCTAATGTTAATAGTGAGTGTAGGAAGCCTTTACGGGCCTTAGTCTGAGTTTAAGCGTGGCTCAGCAACGTGCTGAGTAATCAAACAATTACTGGGGGAGAAAGAGGGGAAAGGGGTGCTGTGCTGCCTGCTTTTCTGTTACAGCAGGCTGAAAATCATGAGGTGGGATAGGATAGAAAGGGATGGAATCGAGATGAAGGCACCTGAATCCAGGAAATCCGAACGCGTAGACAGAAGCAGGACCCAGCGATTTCAGCTAAATACGCTTACCAGTCGATATTATCGCTGCCGAGTTCGGCAGCTCGAAACGCGACCTAATTGACTGTTAAATTATCGCATCCGGGGAAATTTCACCCCTTTCTCTTAACTCTTCCTCCCTCTCTCTTTACACCCTCCCATTCACGCTCAACAGTGATGATCAACTCTAACGATGGTTAATGTCATATGTCAACTAAATTCCCCTTTTATACGAGCAATATATCACCATTCCTGAATAGTGCAACATTTTCTTTCTAATGCAATAAATATATTACATTATCATCAGAGAATTTGTATAAAATTCTAACCCTCCCCCCTTACATTTTTTTGAAATCATTTTAAGTTTTTTTTTCACCAAACACATTGTCTGGATCATTTTATGCAACCCTATTTTCTAAACGCCCTTTCAAAACCTATTTACGAAACCTTTTTATCTAACTGATTTTATAAACATCTTTTGCAACCCCATTTTTGAAACTTCTTTTCCCATTTACTGATAAATAAGTTTAAATGTCAATAGTTCAATGAAACAATATTTTTCGAACGAAAATGTATTTGAACTATATCAATTTCAAATGGCTGAATTTCAAATACTTTAACTTTATTCTATACGATTCTTTCCTCTTGTAAATGGAAAACAAAAAAAATGTTGTCTACTTTTAAAGTTGAATTTTCGGTGCCGAAACCGCAGCAACCAATGAGCTGTCGAATTCTAGGAGCAAACGACAAACAAACGAATTCGAGCTACCACATCGACGAACCACATTCTAAATCTCGCTGATAAGATCTCCGCGACGGTCGAAACCATCAAGAAAAAGGGGAATGATATAAAAGAAGAGAGATGGTTAGAGAGGTTGAGAAGGGAGAA
>JAUESI010000038.1:8566217-8587632 GCA_032275145.1 Synergus laeviventris | reverse complement strand
TCGTCGCCTCGTCTGGGGTCACCAATTGCAGCCATATTGGTCCCCCGCTGCGGGTCCGAGGTGGGACCATTTACGTGCCTACTTCACTATTGCCGTTGTTTTTTTCACTTCTATCCCCTTTTTTTCCCTTTCGCTCACCGAAACCACAATATGCGACTATCTACTGATTCTTGATTCACTCGTGGGAAAGAATACTGATTTTTTATGTTCTCAGTGACTCAGTGCAATTTAGAAAGTGCATGATTTAATCATTCTCTTTTATACCGGGAGCACTGCATCATAAATTGCCAGTTGTTAACTTTTAAAGTAAATTGATCCATTTATGGTTAATAATTAACACTAAACACCTTTCCACATCGTTTTCCTCTCATTTTTTCCAACATCCTGTTTTAAACCACTTTTCCATCACATTCGCGAATTCCCTTTTCCAAAACATCTACTCTACCATTTTTAGAACTCTATCAACCTCCTTTTTGCACCTCCTTTTCAAAACTTCTTTTCTATCGTCTTTTCTAATCACTTTTTCAAACCCCTTTTTCAAACTCCTTTTTTCAAAACAATTTTTCCAAATCCCTTATCCAACCCCCACTTTCCTCCTTTTCTACTTTATTTTCTTCTTATCTCACCTTCTTTTCCAGTTTAATTTTTCAAAACGTCTTTTCTACCTTTTTTATAATCCTCTTTTTCCAACCTCTTTTTCATATTTTCCAATTACTTTTCAAAATCTCTTTTCCTACCCCCTTTTAAACCCCTTTTTTAACCCTTTTTCCAATCTCATTTTCCTAACCCCTTTTCAAAAAATTTTTTCCAATCCGCTTTTTGAACGTTCCTATCTTCGCATGAAAAATAAGCATCAATATTAAAAAATACAATTTCCTGATAAATTAACATCAATATTTTACTAGCATCAATTTTTTTATGGTGATTTCCGTCCCACAAACTTAGATCTAAATGTGAAAGATTAGCCATCAATTAGTATACAAGGAAACATTGAAAACCTTGTAATGCTGTAAATTTTGAAAAAGCGAAAAATAAAAAGTACAGAACAAAAATCAAAAAGCAGTGAGTTGCGAATCGACTCCCTATAATACGATACCTTTGCAATATTGTATAATTATCTTTTTGATGGGATAAGTGATTCGATTACCGGATTTCAGTGTGTTCTAAAGTCTGTAGTCTCGACTTTCATCCACCATCCGCAGGAAAATCCTTTATCTTCAAATCGCCGAGGATAATTTGGTCGTGTAGACATGGCAAATATCTGTACAAGAGATCGGAATAAGGGTTGGAAGCCAGGTTTGGCTGGCGTAAAGACTCTGCAGGTTATAGGGTGGCGGTACGGCGGAATCACTAATACAGGAGATGTTTGCGAACCTGTTAATAATGCCGCGTTTGCTCGCCGGGTTATTAGTGATGGCAAACACTTTAAATTGTTCTGCTCGCGGATTAGTAATGAGTGCAAGTGGCCGTAAAATTTTCCGCATCGCATGTTTTCCCAAAAGGTTGGATCCAAAATCTTCAATTGAGAAACTTCAATTCAGAAGCTTTAATCAAAAATCAGAACGATCCTGAAATAGAGATCGATGTTTCTGATCGGGTTTTATAGTTTCGTTTGGAATAGCTTTGTGCAAAGGGAGCTTTTCTCGCGATTTCTTGCATCTCGATATTCGGTTGCACGAGTGTTTGCCAAGGGACCGCAGAAGATAAGATCCGATGGCACCCGTGCGGAACTCGAAGTATGTCCTCCTTCGAGAGTCGGTTGCAGCCCTTTTCCACTTGGCCCGTAACCCTCAGTCCTTTCTTAGATCCCTTAGGATCCTCCGTGAACACACCGAGCGAAAACTAAACTGGTTTAGCTTTAAGCACGTTAGAACCCCTTTAATAGCTTATAGGTAAACAAAATTAACATATCTTAACAGCGTTAAGAATTTCCGCGTCCTCCCTGCCAGCCGCTGCCAACATTGGCAGGAGTAAGTTAGTTAAGTAGCGACGAGCGAAAACCGCCATGAGCCAACCACGATACGCGATACCATAGTGGGTCGTAAGTTACTTTGCCGCCTTCCCAGTCTCATCTAGCGTCGAAGATGCTATTCCTCTTGGAAATATGATAATATTTCTTATAAGATACATAAGTCACATGTTTTAAATTGCTTTACATATTTCCTTAGTAGGGCATTATTTTATTAATTTCTTTTACTTATGTAATTTCATATCTTCTATATTTCCCATTCGCAGTCAAACTGAAGGTGTCAATTTAATCAGAGGATTAACAGGTTTCTGTTATACACCTTTCTTCCACGACACTTTTTGAGTCTTTTTTCCTAAATTATTTTTTCCCTTCTCTCTTCTAACCTTATTTTTTGAAGCCATTTTCACTATCCCTTTTCCACTCAGCTATTGTGAACAGAGGTTTGAAAAAAGGGTGAGAAAAGGGGGAGAAAAAAGTTAGAAAAGGAGATTGCAAAAGAGTTTGGGAAAGAGGATTGAAAAAGATATTTGGAAAAACGGTTTGAGAAATCGGTTTATAAAAAAGGGTTAGAAAAAAGGTTAATGAAAGGTGGTTGAAAAAGAGTTAAGAGAAAAGAAGTTGAAAAGGGGGTGTGGTAATTTGGTAAAAGAGTTTAGAGAAGGGGGTTGGAAAAAGGGGTAGGAAAGGAGGTTCCAGAAAGAAAGAAAATTAGAAAAGAAGTTTGGAAAAGGAGTTTAAAAAAATATTTCGCAAAAGAGGATTACAAAAAGGTAGGTGGAAATGTGGTTTCGAAAATTGGGTTGGAAAAGGAGGCTGAAAAAGAATTTGAGAAAGGGGATAGACAAAGGGGCTTAGAAAAGAAGGTTGTTAAAGGGGTTTGGAAAACCAGATTTTAAACATTTTTTCTAAAAAGGTTTGGAAGTAGGGATTGAAAAAAAGGATTGTAAAAAGGGGGTTTGAAAAAGTAATTTAAACCAAAAAAATATTGAAACCATTTGTTTCAATATAATAATTAGCTCTTTTTTATAATATTTTTACAAAATTAACTAGTTAAGTAATCAAATATTGCAAATAATGAATCTAGAATCGTTTTTAAATATTGTAGGGTCCTTTCCAATTTTCCAGATCAGGACCACACTAGTACTAGGGAAAACTAGCTAGAACCCCATCATTATCCCACCAAAATTTCTGTACGGATGTCGAATAAACTAAATTAACATTGAGAATAATCGTAAAATGTTAATATGATATGAAAATTTATTGCAGTTTAGGATTTCATATTACCTAAAAGCTGTAAAAGATTTGATGTTTATGAATTGGGGATAAAATACGATAACATAATTTGAAGATGGGATATTTTGCCGGAACGCATCCAACTCTCTTATACGTATTCAAAGGGAAATTCTTACGCATACTACATATAAGCAGACATCCCACGCAAATGATATCTCGATAGTGGATCGCTGGTGATACACAAAAGCAGCCTTAGGCGAATCAACCATATTTATGCTTTGTTGTGGACATAAAGACTTACCATAATTGCCAAATATGAATGCACATTGCACTATAGTTGAATTGATGCGTTTGCGGTCCATTACAAAAACGAATCTGAAATCATTAAATATTTTTATATCAATTCACTTTATTCCTAAATTAATTAATGCGTCATTTTTTTGGTGAATATTATGTGAAATCTGTAAACAATTCTATTCTTAATCTTATAATTTAAATGAACTAATTACCGATGCTTTATTATGCTTGATTTACATAATCAATGATTGTATTTCAATTTCCAAAGTCTTTTGTTACTATTTTTCGCAATTCATAGCGCAAAAAATAAATAATGAATAGTTTAATTATGAAAAATGATATCCGTGAATCTAAATCGAATATTAAAATACCGCAAAACGGTTTCATGGCATTGACAGATATACACGGCTCTCATATTGTCGATTGATAAAACCGCGATTTATCAGATCGGACGGCCGTCGAAGAGATACCAGTGGCAGTCGCGATTCTATAAATTCGCAGTGACACGGGGTTGCGAAATGCCACATCGGATTGGCTCGCTGACAGGGATGGCAATGGCAATTTGTTCCGAGTCGAACGCATTTCGTTAATATTCTGGCGGCGTTAGAACCAACGTACCTCATTCATTCTCTTTCTTCTTCATCCTCCTCATCTTGTCTCTTTTTCTCTCTATACATGCATATATACATACTTTCTTTACTGTCTATATAATTCTATTTTTGACACAAAAGTCGGCCTCTCCTTTGTCTTGCAAATCTTTCCGCGAATCCTCTTATACTCATGATACATGCAAGGCGCTCGATTACTCCTTATTTTATTATTCTGAGATCAGCGCAGATCGTCGCGTGTCAAAGACAAACCGCAATCGCCTCATTTTTTTTATCTGTCTTCGATCGCAAACTGTAAATTTCACACGGTTAGCATCGCTTTGTGTCTAACATTTTAATTAAATTATCGAAGTCTTTCCGAATGAGTAATATTCGGGTCAAGCATTGTATGACTCATACACATATATTTCTCAAATTTGGGATAATTTATGTATAAGCGAATAAAATTAATTAACTTCATTCTCTAATAAGATATGTATTTCAAATAATACACATTTAAATGAAAGTTGTTTTGAAGAGCGAAAAATTTTATTGGCATTTGGATTACAGAATGCGAGAAACAATTTTTATGAGTTTCTGGCTCTAAAGTTCGGTGCCCTGGATGATTGAAGAGCACGTCGAACAATCGTATAAGCGACTAATGAAGGAGAATATTTCGGTTAAAGTGAGTCACAAGCAAATGATGGTGTCTTTGAGTCTTATACACTTGGTCGAGTCAATGCCAGAAATAATATCACTGTGACTTCTACGGTGGACGGCGGGGGTGGTTGCACCAAGGCATCATCGGCTAACGAACTATATTTGTCCTCGCAGTCTAACTCCATATTTCTCTTTTTCTTCCTGTTTGTCTTTTATGTATCTTCTTCGCGGAATGTTCTTTATTCATTGATTTGCTGCACAACTGTTCGTTTATTGCCCTGCTTCTTTTTTGCGCAAGTCAAAATGACATCGAACTTCTCGCATTCTCCAATTAAGAGAAAAAGAGGTTTGAAATACAAGGTAATTTTGGAAAACAATTAAGAGGAATGGATTGAGAATTATGCAACTTTTCACTTCCAATTTCACGTTTACTTATCCTTTTTGGTTTTCCACTTTTTTCAAATTATCGTGACAAACCTGTGAACACTTAAAAAACAACAAATAAATACGCGAAGCGCTTGCAATTCGCCTGACGTTTAAAACCTAAAAATGTATATAAAAAATAAAGAATGTTTTTTCTATCGCAACCTACTGGAGATAAAAAATCGAATTTTTTTTGTGTTACGGAGAGAATTTGGTTTACTTAATTTAATATATGTTTAATATAATGTATGTTAAAATAAGATTTACAAAATACAGATTATGGTAATCTATTGATAAATTTGATTACCAGGAGGTTAAGGAACTCCTGTACCATTTCGTTATCCCTGGATCGGTCCCGGGACCCAAGAAAAATGCGGCCCCCGACCCTGGGGGGAGTTTCACGGGGGCCGGTGATAAACAGTGTCGCTCATTCACAAGGCCAGCGAACACGCATTAAAGCGGACTAATATGAAGTGTATTAATGCACCAGGCATTGTCTAACCCCGTAGGTACACGGCTACTGTCGTGAGGGTCTACCTTTATCCCGCTGTGGGGGGGCCAAGCGGCCCTCAGAGTATCCAAAGCTTCTCGATATACCCGGTGACTTTTCACGGAACCCTGTGACGATCTTGGGGACACTCATCCCGTCGATGTCGCTGTACAAAGTATTATGAATCACAATACTTGTTTTTAATGCGCGTGTCACGAGGAAGGCCGCCAATGTGTCTCCGACAAGGCCCCTCCAGATTCCTAGTAATGGGAATTAATTGTTCCAAGTCATTTGTTGTTGACCTCAATCATTCTTGAGATTATTACTACATATAATTAAATATTTTCAGATGTATTTCGTAGATATACGAATTAGAAATTATTTGAACAGAATTCTACGTACAACTAAATAAAAAGTGGATCTTCCATTCCCAATAAGTTTTGAGTTACAATCCTTCCAAAAATCCGAACTTTTTTGGAAATCTTTCTGTATCAAAAAGCCAGGTTTCTTTTTTGTTTTACGCTGAATTGTATGCAGTTTATTTCTGATGATTTTTTTGCAAAATCGGGTGCAGTAACAAAAGGGCATAAACGTTATTGAATTTTTTATCATTCTGAGTACTCAAAAATGCAAAAGAATTAAATATTCTGTGATCAGATTAAACTCTGAAAAATAATTGCTTTAGCCCGGAGCGTAGTGCATTTTTGGTCGTAAACTCGTGATCTCCGTTAAGCGGACGATGTGCCTTCCGATAATACCTTTATGTTTGATAAATCCTACTGATAAGTTTCAAGAGCAGCTCCGAGAGGAGGTGAATGCATCGCAAATGATTAATTTAGCCTCTTTTCCGCGAAGTTAAGTTACTTTAAGTATCCGGAGAGGGGAAAGGGCACATAAGAGATGCATGAGAGTCTATCCTGGATTCGAGACACGTCGCGCGCACATATGGGTTCCAAGTTACGACGTCCAGCTGGATCGTCCACGGGTCCTATCTCTCGTGCATGGATCAGTAAACTCTTTTTCCCATGAATCCATCGCGAAGACGCATCGAGGATCCTCTGAAAAGAGGAATTCCGCTGACTCAGGGAATATTATGAATTCGAGAAACTCCTAACACAGAATTGTTGGAAATCTTTATTGTATAAAGAGAAACAGTTAGGCCGAGAAGAAGAAATTGTGGAAAAAGATAAAAAAAAGATTTAAATAGCTTCAATTTCTAGAATAGGGAGTTTGAAAAACGGTATCAAAAAGATATTTCGAAACGAGGGTCGGAAAAGTGCCCTTTGAAAAGAAGGTAGATGCAAGGGTGTGGAAAAGTGATGGGTTGGCTGTTAAGGAAAAGCTAAATCGAGCCGAGGGATTTTTTTCGGTTTAAGAAATATAAAATTTTAAAATAACATAAGATAAGGTTTATAAAACAATGTATACATCTTGTCAAGCAATTTTAAAATTAGAACTTTGAAGAAATCCTGGGGTTTGAGAATGAGTTTGAAAAAGAGATTTCGAAACAGGGTTTGGAGAAAGGGATTGAATAAGGGTTCAGGAAAAAGAGATTTGAAATGTTGGAAAAAAATATTTTAAAATAAGGTAGTTAAAGACGTTTCATGTATGGATTTGGAAAAGGGATTGGAAAAGGAATTTGGAAAAGATGTTTTGAAATATGGTTTGGAAAAGAAGATTGGAAAAGGGGTTTGGTAAAGTAGTTTGGAAAAGAGTTTCTGAAAAGCTAATTTTACCACGTTGATATCTAAAACGTGTATATTGAACAAGTAGACAAATACAATAAGGAAAAGTAAAAGAGGCAGGCAAAGCAAGGCGCAGGCAGCGACCAGTGGCCAGCAACGAGGAAAAAGACATATTAGAGACATCATAATGCCAGAGCGAAGCTGTGTTCCAATTTATAACCGGATGATATCGCGATAGAGTCTCAGGTTCGAGGCATTGTGTTCCGTAAGGTTTCGTTCCTGGATGTTGCGCCGCGGCATCGACTGCAGCCTGGGTGGGGTCCTGACTCCTTGGTGGCCGGCTCAGGATATCCTTTTGATATCCTGTTAACTAATGCCCGCCATTCGTTACGATGCTGTCATGCCGCGAGATATATATTTCCCCTGTAACGAGACTCTCTCTTTCTCTTTTGCTTCCTTTCTCTCTCTTCGCCCCTATCTCTCTCCCCCTACCCAAAGCCAAACACTCAGACATGAGATCCTTCTTTTTTTAATCGTTGTTCGAACAATAGTCGCCACTCGACTTGTTGACTTATTGCTTCAGAGTCTTCTCACCTGCTCTGAACAGTATAGTTCCTATTCACCTGTCATCGTCTTGCCCCAAAAGAAGGAAATGAAACAATCCAGTCTTCCGATTATTCATTACTCCATTAAAACGGAGGCTACATTCACAATTCACTCTTTTAAGAATCCTTGCGTTAGAGAACATTGTTATTTCTAGTCGAAGGTCATCCGAACAAATTTGAAGTGGACTTGGTGATGATCAGTTATGAAGGATTTGGAAAACACCTGTGAAAAAGGGGTCGAAAAAGTGACTTTGATAAAGAAAGTTGAAAAAAGCGGGTTCGTTAACAGGGTTTATAAAAGGATGTTGGAAAATATTTGCACACTTGTGCAAGTTTTCTAAAATTATCAGCTACAAATTTGACTTAATACCACTTAAAATAAAAAAATAGAGATTTATTGCTCAAGCAGCGATATTTTCGTTCATCCGAAGAGAATTTGTCAGTGAAAAGCTAGCGACTAGTATTTACGACAGAAATAATTTACTTATCACGTAAACTCTAATTTCGCGAAAAATTAATGGCGGATAGCATGCTCGTAACTGAAACTGAAAAACGAAGAAAAGTCGAGCCGCATCAGACATACCGTGGCTGTGAATCTTGAAGGATTTATTTGAAAAATAAAATCCTCCACCCCGTATGGGACCGATCGCGTATGATGCCAGAATGTAGGCTAGTTTTCTGCCCACTGCTCTAAATTATGAGGTCGCTGTCCGGCTCGCTACGCATAAATGATTGCCCCTGTTATGTTAAACATCCCAGGTCCAGAGCACCGAGTCTCTCACCCACACGTTTTCATTCTTCCTCTCGGTCTCTACGGGGTAATGTGGGGGAGGATTGGCGAAGAGGAGGTTGGAAGAGATGGAGGAAACCGGAGGCGAGCAAAAGTTATTTATCTCGGACAACCGCAAACCCGGATTTTGAATAATTCCGTCAGGGGGTGGCACCTCTGGACCACTCTTCAACCCCCCGATTCTCTGATCCGTGAAAGAATCAGTGCAACCGCAACGAAAATTAACGCACGGCAAAGATACCGCTTTTCATTATGATTAGTGCCTCTGCGTCTGTAAATTTAATTCATTTTATGTTAAGAGCTATTTATGGAATGTTTTGATCAAACGGTACAGAAAATTCCCAGTTATTTGATTACAACTGAGTTTGAAAACATTTTATTCTTGTATTTCAATTTATCTTCAAAGGAACTGTTTCCATTTTATCCAACGAGCATATTTTTGTAGACTTGTTATATTAATAAATGCCAATTATTTCAATCACAGTTGTCTGATTCAAGAACATCGTATTCTCGCTGTGGAATGAATGCTTACAGAAGTGAATTACTTGTGATTGTGGATGAATAGCACGTGTGATGTACAGATTGAGAAATGATACCAAAGTTTGGTTAATTTTATCGCGCTTTCAAGTAGGTTGTCAACAATGCTGAACTTTTTATCACTCTCATGTGAGCACATTGTGCGATACGAGACTGGAAAGCTGGAGGTGGGCGACCAGGAAAGGCTATCTTTGTATTGAGTTTCGGTGTCCGGTCGACATGTATCAGTGTCTCAGGGTGTCAGGGAAGAAGCGAGGTTAGGTCTGAACGAGCTCGCTATGTATTGTTGCAGACTTGCAGGTCCATTGTGAGTTCTGTTTCAGAAGGTAGGCCTGGCCTCGCTGGTACCGCCTACCAGAGTCCAGACTGACCCATGTCGCAGAAGAACTAGTCCTCCTTTTCCCCACCAACCCGTCATTCTCTCTCTCTCTCTCTCTCTCCCCCTCATTCGTTCTCTCTCTTCACTACTCTAGACTCTAGTGTCTGGAGAATAGTTGCTCCTGAACTTGTTCACCTCTCCCTGATACCCATTCTATTAAACTTCTACTGCGTGATATCAATGTCTTTCAATGGAAACTTAATTCTAGCAAAACAAAAAATCCAATTGAAGAAGAAGTAATTCGTTTGACTGATCATATCAATTATGATTTTCAAATGAGAAATAGTATCTTTATCAAACATCTTTTATAATACCCTTTCCAAACAAATTTTTCAAACTCCTTTACCAAATCCCTTTACCGATCCGTTTTAAAAACTGTTTTTCAAAACTTCTTTTTTCACAACTCATTTTACAATCGCACAATTATGCTGATAAGTTGCTGCAGTTCTGTAGAAATATCTTCTTAATTTAATATTTCATTTGATCATTTATTAAGAGCCTCAAACCCAACTTAATGAGTTATCAAGCTTTTCCAGCACAAATAATCGATACAGAGACAGAGCTATGAAAAAGTGCCCTGTATGGTGTAAACTTGGAGGCCAAGGCAACCGAAGAATGCGTAATTGCATTTTGCAAGAGAGGCAGAGTTCTCAAAAGTACCCAGCATCTGTATCCTCCTTGCAAATAAATCAGGAGATGCAGAAAATCGTGGAGTGTGCGTGAAGGTTTATAACCCATACACGTGAAAGTCGTATCTCCATGAGTCACCGTGATCGTGGCCTCCTTACCTTGACTCGAGTCGTTTACGAGACCAAACGGCTGCTGGCTACTGTTCCCAGGAATCACGAGATCGCGACGATCAAAGGATCAAGGGATGAGACGACGATGACGAGGACCAGGTTGAAGCACCATTTACGATCTCTTCAAGCGTCAAGCTAGATTATCAAGATCCCATTCCACGTCACACCTTGCTGACGATCTTAGCGATAATTATTGAAATTAACGCAAAACACACTCGCTGTTAATTTTCCGACATTCATTTCATTACCCTTGCTTCTTTTAATGTTCCACCTTTCCCTGGGGAAGATGAGCTTCTTATTGGTCAGAAATCTGTGTTAACGAGAATATGGATCTCGTTTGCTGAGAGATCGGTAATAGTGATAAGGGCCAGAATTACTTCGCAGAATATCCAGCGTGTGATTCCTGGCGTGATTTAGTTATATGGGGAACTTAAGTTTTCGGAAGGCTGCGAATTTTTATAGGTATAATTGAGATCTGATCAATTTTATTGATCAATAAACTCCCTCTGCATATAAAATAAAAGTTCCAGTTCAGAGTTTTGTGAACTTGAAGTTCTGAAAAAATGACTCGTAGGCTTAGATAATGGAATAAATTAAATGCCACGGAATAGATAAAAGGCTGTCCTCGTTTTGGTAATGAGTGTCCTATTCTAGAAATTGCTGAATTAAGAATCCAGTTTGGGAATAATATATTTTTTTCTCACGAGTGCTTTTTGTTGAAATTGCGATTAATAGAGAGAATAGCGAGACCTCGTCGATGACGTTGACTGGCATACGTCGAGGGCACATACGACGACGGCTCGTTGAACTCGCTCGCTAACAAGCCCCATTGCCACTTTATTATCGCGCCCAGATCGCTCGGGAATAGCCACAAATCACGGAGAACTGGTTATCCAGCGCGTCATATACCTACCTGCGTTCATGCCTCACCGGGTTGGGTATCCGTACAACGTACACTCGGACTGGATTCTCGTAAATGCGGCTGGGACAGTCGCGGTGCACTGCCTTCTGGTTTACTTATGAATTATGACACGTCCGAGAGATTGCTCGAGATCGGCTCGACCGCTTTGCTAATTGTAAGAAACATTTGTCCACTGGGAATGCGAGCAGATTTTTTAATTCAACAGCGACAGGTGGATATTGGTCGTTCCACCCTTGAACTTCAGGAATCTGGATCTCTACTCCATGCTAAAGCGTGCTAAACTACTTTCTGCTTGTTAAAATTCACGCTATTGCTTTTACAATTCCAATTATTATGATAATTTTTACTCTTCCGCTCATTTTAATCTAGCAGAATTGCTATATGAGGAATTGAGATACCCCCTTTTTGCCTGCAGCAGTCAGATACCACTTGATTCCATTCAAAACACAGATGCTGTTTTATTTCTATTAACGCCCCCACACCCCTATCCTATTTCAAAGACACGCCCCTTTTTATCACCCCTTTAGTCTGGACACACCTACTTTTCTTGACTCTAATACTTGATCACGCCGACTTTATTTGCATGTAACCCTGGCCACTTCTTTTTTTGACTCTTTGGCGTAGGGCGTGGTTTAAAAGCGTGGTCAACAGTACAGGAAATTTCAGTTAGTAAGCTTGGTCAAAAATAGAAGGGAAAGGCTCAAGTCATAGGTCTTTGAAAGGCTTTAAATAAGTGGATAATAAGATGTACGGCATCGTACATGTGAGTAGGCGTGGTCAAAGAAAGTTATCAGAACTTGTGGTAAAATATTCAAGAAGTTAAGGGCAGTACGTAAAGGAAATCAAGAAAATTGCGAGGGTTCAAGGTAAATTATTTTTATCAAATGAGATGGACGTGATAAAAGTACCATATTTTAAAGAGTAGGCGTGGTCAATAGGCGTCACCAGAACGAGTAGGCGTGGTCGATAGGTGTTTTTAAAGGTAAAGGGGGTGAATTATTGAAAGAGAGGCGCGAGATCATTTTATAATATAGAAAGCTTTGCTATTTTAATACCTTACAATTATTACTTAGCATTACTGGATGATACATCTCAGTGTGGACACGTGTACCCTCAATTGTTGAATTGAAGAGCATAAAGCCTGAGTAACTACGAGAGACTGTAGACGATGGTAATATCGGTAAACAAAAGGCACTTACAAGCACAACAGTTCCAGTTATCCATTTGGATAAACTGAGCGACCATAATCGGAGCCCTGTCCACATAAGTTGCATACGAACTGCATCGATTCGCCGATCGTGGCGATCGAAAAATTGTCGTCGAACAAAAGATCGTCCATTTGAATATCAAATTGATACTGGTGCGGGTTGCGTTATCCATAATCGTATTTAAATGAAGATCGCATAAGGTATAGGGTTTAATGGGGGTTATGTCTGGCGCAGTTTTCTCTCTGTCTTTCTCTTTTAAGTTGAGTTTCCTTCCCTCTCTTTAGTCCTCCTGAACCTATGTAAGTGCCCTCTCAGTGCCGAACAATAACAATAAACCATATAATGGTTAGGCGCGACAAATATACGTAGGCAGGTATATATATATATAGTATATACCTATATGTATATATATGTGTGTATGTATGGGGAGCTGCTGGCCATGGGACAGTATATGCATACAATTGATACAGATATACTATCGTCGGCCTTACTTTATATATCGTTATTCTTCCGCGAGTTTCTCGACTCGAAAGGGAACTTGAGGGGCACCTATGGAAGTAGTGTGTTCACATCTACGTTCTACGCTGGAAGTGTGCAGGGCGTAGCGAGGCTTATATGGCGCCTTAGCACAAACTAGGTCCAACAAAGGCTTGTAGACATCTGTTCTTGTCATAAACGGAGATTTAGTCGCGGTTTTCGAAGGAGAATACCATCCCCAAGAGATGCCTCGAACTTCGACGAAAGTACGTGCATTATGTGTGCCTTAAACAATTTTGCTGAAAAGCTCAGGCATTCCTCTAGTGTGTAACGCGATCATTATCCTTTGACGTTCCTTTATTTCGTTACATAAAGTCCTCTTCTCGTGCTTCAAGTTTTTCATCAATATAGTTTTTTGGCGTATTAATATTAAAAAAGTATTAAAACTTTAGGACCTTTCGAAGAATGAAAAGTGTTCATGATTACGAAGTGATAAGAAAATTAATCCACGTGATTAAACATTGGAGGCCAAGAAAAAAATCTAATAACTCGAATTTAACTTAAATTCCAGGATCTTTAAAAAGTATTGAAGAATAGAATATTCTAAATTGTAAAACTTACAATGGAAAATTCTTGGAATTGAGATAATAACATTTTTATCAGTCTCTAGTAAAAGAAATAATTCTTAAAAGTAGTTAGTCGATTTTTTGATTTTATAGATGGCAGCACCTTCCGTCTGTGGGATTTCGTATCCAAACCTTCTTTGGAACATTGGAAATAAAAATTTGATTCTGCTATATTTGTAAATTTAACTACTCTCTATATTTGTACCCGGATATTTTATACTTGTCACTTTAGATGTAATTTTATATTCAGGTAATATTAAAATATTATGAAAACGATTCCAATTGGTTCACGGAAAAAGTGAGGAACATATTTAGATGGAAAAATTCTATTTCAAGTGAATTTCAGATTGAAATATCTTACAGTTGACTTCTTGAATATTTAGTTCATAAAATTTCATCTTCCAATTATATTTTGGTAAATATTATATAAGCAGCATCCGGTCTGGGCCAGGTTTTGAAATTTTTACCCGAGATGTGCTTACTTAAAAATTTGCAAGGCTAGTTTTCAGCAAATAAGAATAATAAAAGAATAGTCAGAGCAGTAAGTGCAAGTAATACATATTTACACATAATACAGATCGAGTACATAAAGTGTGTAGAGTATAAAGATATGCGATCGGTGACATTTCTATACCAAATATATCGTACAAAGGGCGCCGCCAGCTCTGTCATATTAAATATTATTTATGCTACTGGGCATAAACATGCTCGCTACCGCTATGCAACCATATGCGTGTTCTATGTATGCGTACAAACGACACGCGTTTATTGTGCACAACTGCACAGCCTCGCGGGACGTTACATGTAAAGGCGACTGCCATGTAACATTGTAACATACAGCCGGTATCCCAATCAGAAAACAATATCGATCCATTGTTTCGACTCGCCAATAAATATCGCGAAATAATATCGGCCGACTGAATTACTGCCGATCTCACTCGCAGATCGGCCCTTTCGAAGTACGGTCGCCGAATATTTCAAAGGTACTTGACCCAAGAAAACGAGATCGTTTTTTACTCTATCGATAAAATTTTGATCGAATTTGCGATGGATTCTAAAGAATCACTCGCAATTTTGCTAATATGGAATAATAAACCTGAAGTTCGTCAGTAACATTGTTAAAAATCCAGAGCTTACTCGTAAACGCGTATTTCCTTCTTTTCCACCTTTAAGTCGGTTTGAGTATGCTCCATGCCTCTTTGAAGATCGTAAAGGAACAGAAAAGGAAATTACCTAGTCGAACTGAAAGACGGTAAACTGAAGACCTAAGTGAGACACGCAAACGTCTGTTTGAATTTTTTAAATGAAACATTCTGCATTCTTCAGAAATTTTACATTCTCTTTCACCGAGAAATTCTTTCTCAAAATTAAATACATCCCAATTTCTGATTTTTCTTTTGTTATCTTATATTCTTCTGTAGTTCAAAAATCTTAACTAATTATTCTAATTGATAATGGAAATGAAAAGATTATGAAGCAAATCTTTAAAATTTGAGGACTAAATCATTAGAGCAGTTCTTCTTTAATAAGAGAAGCATTTCGGTAATAGAATCTGTGCTTAAAGATGAAGCTTCAAAGAATCCCGTAAACAACAATATATAAAAAATCAAATAAATATTATTGACATATTTTTAAATTTTATTATGCGAATATTTATTTTGAAACCATCCATTGTTACAGATAGTTTTTTGTAAGTTTATAAATATATTCCCATATAAAAAATTATTGTTTAGTAGAATACATTTATTGTTTTTGCATCTATAACATATTAAATAATATTTTGAAATTTTAGGAATTTTGAGAATCTTTTCAAGATTATATTATATGAGTTGATAGAACACATTGGGCCATCTCTGGGCGCACAATCGTAACTGAACTGAGACGTCAGCGATTCTCAATTCTAGGATCCAACTTTTTTTTCCCTTAATTGACATTAGTCCTTCAAATTTTTTAAAAAAATAGAAAATATTTCGATCAAAAAATGTACATGCCTGCTAAGAATTATAATTAAATTCTATAATAACTATCAACTGATAAAAATTAATATTTCATTCTTAAAATCATGACATTTCAACAGAGAGATAAAAATAAGTGTCTTCGATCTATTATTTCTTATCTCTTCTTCTTTAAAATATTCTAAATTTCCAGCCACCTTTTGTCTTCAGTTTCAGGTGCAATAAAATAGAAAACAATTGATCCAACAAAACAGCAATATATTAAAAGAAAGTATCGATAATTAAGCAGATGAAAGGTAACCAACTAATTGAACTCACATCAACTTAAAGATTGTGAACTTGATAAGGAAAAAAAAGGCACATAATTCCTAAACTAAAAACACCTATTCGGCAGCTGAATAAGAAAATTTTTCTTCTAACGACGCATTCAATGTATATATTACTAAATTATTGCTTTTTAGATAAAATAAAGAAAGACTCGACCATCCCCGACCAATCGCGATTCCCATACTGACGAATTGGTAGCAGCTATTTATATACCATAAGAGAGGCCTTTCTAATTTCGAAGACACCTTCTGTTATGTTTTCTTGATTTAGAAACATTTTTCGAATTTTGAGTACTTTTTTTATTTCATAAATGTTCACCATTTTTTGTTTAGTACTCATTTTTCGTACCTATTTTCTTAATAGCATGATAAAATTTTGTGCAGACTTGTATATACGTATAGAGGTATTGTTGTCAAAAGAATGCAAAAACTTGCAATTACTTCACATGTTGAAAAACAAAAAAATAATATACGTCTTTGATATTTTGATATTGGATTGAGAACCTCGCTTGCAGAAAGCGATTTTCGATGCAAGAGGAATTCTCCAGGCACCCATAGAAAATAAAGTAGTAGTTTTTTTTCTATCTTATCGATATTAGCATGGAAGAGCAATTTACAAAATCGTTACAAGCTACGGAATGGCACGTTTGGGTCCACTAAAAGATATCTGTCGTCGAATAAAATGAGCTTTAAATAACTTACCCTTCAAGACGTCGCTGAATGGTTTTCTGATCAGCAGGAGTTCAGAATTATATATCTGCAAAATTGTAAATTAATAGTATTAGTTATTTCTGATAGAAAATAGTAATAAATATATCTTTTCCTTAATCTGGTTTGAATCTCCTTTTTTACCCGAAAAGAAAATCTTAAATTTGAAAATATTTTGACGACACCTCCTTCTTAATTACAAAAACATTAGGAGAAGTCTCAATATGTTTTCAACTTTTATATTAGCTTTTTTTAAAAACTTAACGCTTAAACGGTTTTAGAAGTTATTTCAACATATTCAATAGATTTCAATACAGGAGTAAAATAATTCGAATTCTTAATTAATTAATTTTTTAAAATTAATTATTCTATATATTTAAAAAAATCCCTACAATTGTTTCAAATCATTTAAAGTCACTTTAAAAACTTTTGAAATTCTTTAAAATCGTTCCAAATGTCCTGAAACTCTTGTGAAATCTCTTAGGAAGTTAGAAGAACTCTTAAAATCCTTTATTATTTAAAACGAAGTGAAAAAGTCTGGAAAATTTTGAGGTTTAGAACGATAAACGTGTCATGCGGCAAGAATTCTAAAATTTATTGGAATTTTTTGAATGTATTGAAATATAAAATTTCTTATGTAAAGAAATGGAGAATTTCTAAATTGTCACACTTTCTTTTTACCATTTTAATAATTGTGTATTAGTATTAAGACACTCGTCATCTCCTATAATATTCTGAACTATTCCTTAGACAATTTTGATTTGGTCAAACCTCCCTCTACACAAATAATTTTACCCTGATCCTCAATTTTTCATATCGCTAATCTTCGAGTCAGTCTCTCTCCCATTTCCGAGTTCCTAAATCCGCAGTGGAGTATCAGTATCAGACTGCAAGAACCGATGCGATGCTCTTTCGAGGATTTCGCGACATAGGTATCTCGAATTGGTATGCAGTGCGGACTCCCAACAATACGACAATTTATATGGATTTGGAAGAGTCTTCAGGGTCTGCTCTTCGGATTCGTAGCGATCTCAAGTTTTACCTTCCGCTCGCTTTCAATAGGGATCGCTCGTACTCTCTCCCTCTCCCTTTTCTCGTCTCCCCTTGTCTATACATCCTTTTTCCACTTTCATTTTCAGTTCATCTCCTCTTACTCGAATCGCCGGGCAAGGCATCAGCGAGGTTTTATCTCACATTCAACGGCTACAGAATCCCACATGGATGGATCGGCAATCCTCTTTAACCTCCTCCTTCACCCCTTTACACCCCATCGACCTCCACCCACTCGATGAGAGATTATGCCACGTCCGGATTTGCCATTGCGAGAACTCGGCGATTCGGCTTTGAAATGCACTTGTCGCCTTTTTATAAATTAATGATTATTGGGGAAGTGATTATAATTTTTTGTATCGATTATTGGTCTTTGCACTCGGAAGCGATTTTCGGAAGGAAGATATTCTATCTAAAGAAAATACTGTAATAATTTTGTAAGCACTGCAGTAATATAAATATTAATCAAATATTTAATAAGGGCTTCGTTCAAAGTTGGTCACCTTTTTCCCGAACAAAACGAAGATAAATACAGAATTGATGAATTATTCAGAAATCAGTTGGTTTGCAAAAACCTGTTCGTCTCAAGTGACTTTAGTTGATTAAATCAGCAATAATATTTAAGGCACATAGCCTAACATAAATTTTAGATTCAGACGTAGGCACCGAAATTTACAATGGAATATCTTGAATTTGTCTTTCGCGATGTTTTGACGATAAAGACGTGATTTTAAAAATGTCAGACAAAAAGAATGAAAAAGAAACGGTAAATAAATTTACAATTAATCCCATTATCATTCGGTCAACGTTCTCGTCCAGGAAATTTGATTAGTTTCATGGAACTAAACTTGTTCGAGAATTGATTTAATCCACCGAAATAATTCTACAAAATAACCTTCGAAATTCTATATTTTAGTCGAGATTTGAAAAAGTATCGGGCATTAGCGATCACAGTCAAAATATTCGACGATCGTCGCCAGTTTACCGATAAATTATTATCTTCAATAAAGATTAGCCTCGATGCTGCGACCCTCATAAATATCAGTATTTTTTATATATATTTCCACGTCTTTTAAGCCGATTTCCTTTCTGCCGATGCCTTCGAAACGCTTATGTAGCGACCGGTGCCGAACTCTCAGCGCCTGCAGCGAAATCCTCAGCACCTTCTCCCTACCTCTACTAAGCTCAGAGATTAAAGATGTTTCTCGTCTTCTTTTTATTCAATTCCAGCTACCGCATCTAGGTACACCGTAATAAATTCAAGGCAAATTAATATTTGTCATTTCGAGATATTCACAACAATTTTTTGCTCGAAATGTTATCTATTTAATAAACTTGCATTATTATACGCGCGAAAAACGTTCTTTTAACACTTAATAAAATCTTTCTTATATCATTTTTTAGAATTTCCATTCGCCCACAAAAAAAAGCTAGCCTAACCAAAAACACCTAACATGCAATATATAGGAGTATTTGAATTATGGTTGAATGTGTATCTGTTATTTGTGTATACATTGTGTGTGAGTTTGTGGGTCTGTGGGAATTGTTTGCATGTGTTATTTGTCTATGAGTTCTCTATATATGCTTAAATTTTTGTTTATTTTTTGTTTCTGTTGTGTCTATATTTAAAAAAAATTGAGGCCTAATTTATTTTTTGAGTGTCGATTATGTCAGGACCCTAATTTTATTTTTGTTTCTTCGAAAACTAGATTCTTGAAAGTCTCCTCTTTCACCGTCGAGGGTACCCATGGCGTTAGAGTTGTGATATATTTTGCAAATCTTTCCCTATTTATCACAGAGTCAGTGTCCCACGTGCACGTAGTACGCTTTTTCCCTTTTTCATATTCTGTTACCATTGCTATGGCGTATACGAGCCGCCAGAGATTTTCGAAATTGATCGTACGTGTGAAAGACAGGCGTGAGCGAGCAGGAGTCACCCTACGATGCGAATGTTTCTTCCACTTCCGGTATTTTGGTTAGCATATCGCAAAATGAAGCAGCCTCTTGGATGATAAATCTTTCCATTTAATCTTATATAAAATTAATAAACTCTTTTTATATCATAATAAATACAAACTTCTGTCACCCAGACGAAACGGTTCTTAGAATCACACAAATTCTTTCCGTTACATTTATTGCGTCTACAGGGTAAGATTTAGGGAGTAAAGGACGGGGCAGGGAGGAGGGGGATAGTAGAAAAAATTGATATTCTATTAGGAGAGGTCAGAGTATGGTTATCCAAAAGAAAAGGGTTGATGGAAATAGGGGTAGGTCAGTGTATGGTCAGCCGTAGAATGAACAGGGGGTCAGTAGCACACGTCAATGTATACTCAGCTGATGGGGAGGGGCCCGGAAAATAGGGTGGTGTAAAAGAGGGGAGAGGGTAAGTAGTATAGACCATTTTATGATCAACCAGTAGAAATGGTCAGTGTTTAGTCAGCCACCGCTTTTTTTATTAATAATCAATGAACCTTTTCTTAAAAATTCGATGACTGTAAACTAAAATTACGCATTCCAACATCCTTGAGGCTCCACTGTGAAAGGGTTTCACTCTTTCTCGAAGGATTGCGTGTCGCGGAAGATAGCGAGAGGCCGTTTGTAAAATGTAAAATTCGTAATGCATCGCCGCAAAAGTGGAATAAGCCGAGACATACTGGTGCGATGGTGGTTTACTGGCAATGGTGGCAATGGTTGGGACCAGCCTCGTGTACGGTTATGTGTCTCATTTATCAGCGCAGATATTATTATAGCTCCGCCTGGTCGCGGCTAGGAATTTTACATAGGTAGAAGCATTTGTACCTTCGCGATATAATATAAGGATGTAATAATGCAAACTCACACAAACACTGTAACTCGCGAAGGTTCCTTTCCCCTTTCCCCCTTTTTTCCATCTGTTCACTCTTTTTCCCTCTGGCTCTGACTTGCGGCCATTCATCGTCCCGCCTTGACCCCCCATGGTGTTAGGTATTGGGTCACGTATGGTGGTCTTTTCGCCTCGCTTGTTATGTCATATCTTTCCGAGGGTGAATTTGATAAAAGAAACATCTCAGGATTCATTAGATCGAAACCAAGAGAAAAGTTCTCGGGCATTAAAATGAAAAGGATACTCGTCGAATATTAGATTGCAAGTCGAGGATCAATATTACAAATTACAGTTGGTTTAACATAGAGATCAATATGACAAGCCGAAGAAATAATTCCCGACTCTTAACTGACATGAAAACTACATTTGCAGGAATTTGTCCTTTCTCAAGCAGACTTAACACGACATCCCACTTATTCATCTCCACTCAATAGACATCCGTTTCTCTTTGATTAAGCATCGCGAAATGCGAATGTGCAAACATACTCACATCTGGTATCCTACGAGAGTGTAAGAATTGAAGAAGAGGAACGATAGAGTAAGTGAGAGGAGAAATGCATTTAAAGAGAGAGGAAACGACAAAAAGGAAAAGTTCAAGAATCGAAAGTGAAGAAAGAGGGAGAGGATCGAGGGGAGGATCTTTATCGCCTTTGGCTCGTTCAATTCGCATAATAAACAATCCTTGGCCAAAGAACGGGCAAGAAACCGGAACATATCTCGCGCGCGAGCGCGTACCCAACGACAAATAAACCATTATCGCCTGGCGACAAGTTCTCTCACGCCCGTTGCTTATGGCACGTGCACATATAGACAGACGAATATATA
>JAUESI010000038.1:8536379-8564740 GCA_032275145.1 Synergus laeviventris | reverse complement strand
CTTTGTTGTCTGTATATCATACTGAATTTTAGGTTTGCCCTTCATGAGTCGAAAAAGTCCCTCCACCGTGGGTCGAACAATATTTTTTCATCGAAGGGATAAAAAATGTACTTATTCTCCCTAGGGAGAAAATGTGTGACTGCAGTGGGATTAAAAGCGAGTTTTTACACCACTTTCGTGACCCGTGTCCAAAATTGTCACTTTTCTAGTGGTGGAGCGGAGCAAAAATATATACGTTTTTACTCCCTAGAGAGCAAAAGTATCCATTTTTTCATCTCGATCTAGAAAAAATTACTATTTTCGAACCGGCTCTATTATGTATAGATAAAGAAAAGTCGTTTTTGATACATTCCAGCGTTTTAACATCTTCCAGCATCTTGTGAATTCATAAAATAAGGATTCGCGAGATCCTAGTGTTGGGGGTGGTTGAGGGTGAGGGGGTAAATTCTGGAGGAGAAGGCATGTGTCCCAAACGACGTATGCACGCCGAGACACGTAAACGATATATCAGGGGGTTAGCCGCTGGGGACGGACGACCTGAGTTATCTTTCTTCTACTTAGATACATTCTCGTTCATACATGCGCCATTACAAAAATGTAGTCGTACATGTGAATTTCACATGCGCAAACGTGATACACTCTATAGAGAGATCTGCCAGCGGATACAGTAAACGCGAGCAGAGGAGCCGAAGGAGCTGCAGCTCTCGTGAGCTGTAAATGTATTAAGGTTTGACGACCGAGGAGGGACCACCCCTTTGGCCCGGGGTTTCCCGGATCCATCCAACGTACCTTCGTGCATATGCTTATTTTTGAAAAGAACAAGAAAACCAAGCGAGAATTTTCTTCGAGGAGGAAAACACGTTTCGGGTGCATCGAGTGCATGGAATTTCAATTCCGAGTAACGCTTTTTGTTGACAAGAAGCTCGAAAGATATTCAAGTTGTATAAATGTAGATGAGAGAATATCCATTTTAATAAAACTGGATAAAATTATAATGCGATATAAACAATATTTAAAATCGTAATGATTTTTGTTCTCTAAAATTGATGGTGGGCGTACTCTGGTGCGTGGTTAATATGTCCAATCGAGGAAAATGGGCGTGGCCAAGTATATGATGAATGGGCGTGGCGAGAAAACTACAAATGCTACATGAAAAGTACCAGGAGAAAGTCGTGAATGGATGTGACCGTGACACATGAATCTACTCTAAAACATGTATTATAGAAGCGGACGATAAAGCTGAGCGTGTTCAATACAAATAGGTGTGGTTTAATAAGGTGAGTGTGGCATAGGGCGTGGTTGACGGTTATAATTGAACAAGTGGGCGTGTCCATGGCGGGAAAGTTTAGGAGGGGAAGGGGAGAATACAGAGTAGGTGGGTAAATATTTATAAGTGGAGGGGGAGAGGAGAACAGAATAAATATTTCAAAATGCATAATGGCTCAAGAAGCAGGATTCCATTAAAATTTCTAGATACTGAGAGAGCAAGATTTTGATACCTATGTAGCACCTACTCGTTCGAGTTTCAACAGTCCGTTTCACACTCGTATAAAACCATTTCGAAGATGAACGGATGATTCGTTCATTTTATCTTGAACAAGTCGGTCATGGTTCGGCACTATCGTCAAGATCTCGAGCCAGAGGGAAGTAAGGATGCACTTCTGGCGTTAGACTTGTCCATCCTTCTTAACTGGAGAGTATATTCTATATCTATAGCCACGGAGGAATATCCTGAGTATCTCTCGGCGAGGTCCGTGGCCTTAGAGGGGACTTAGCCATAATCTGAAATATATTGGTGCTCGGTGTTTGTCCACATCTCGTTGACCGGCATTATAAATTGGCGAAGCGTAGGCATTCGTTCGAGGACATTAGTCAAAGCTGGGTAATGTCGTACGCGATAATGCGCCTGATATCGTCGATGCTTATGTGTACGTGTTTGTAAGAGTTTGCGGCGCCACGTATACCCCATGAGAATCAAAAGGTCGCAAAGGTCCTTACAAAGTTAGACCCAGAGTTGAGAAGAAGATATGGACGAAAAACGCTCGTATTTACTTTAAAGCTGTCGCTTATTTTCATTTCGATTCAAAAATACGAGCTAAAGGCAAAAGGATTTTCTTTTTTAATCCACTCAGACTCAATGACTAAATCCTTTGGTATGATACCGGACAATTTTACCTCATTCTTCCACCTTGGATATGAAATCTTTAGTTGGAATATTAATGTCGATTTAAATCAGGGGAGAAATGTATCCTCCAGAGGAATAAATAACTGTAT
Source organism: Synergus laeviventris (assembly GCA_032275145.1). Taxonomy (NCBI): domain Eukaryota; kingdom Metazoa; phylum Arthropoda; class Insecta; order Hymenoptera; family Cynipidae; genus Synergus; species Synergus laeviventris. Next base: position 8,562,466 of record JAUESI010000038.1, on the reverse strand, counting down.
TTAAAGGATAAAATTGTTCGCTAATTGAATGCAACATACATGTGAGGACCGGTAAGCCTATCTTACCGATCGACGATAAATTGCCCTTTAATTGGTTGAGAAAAATCGACGGATTTCAGGATTGCCCTGCAATCGCTCTGATGACAAACGATATGCATTCGATGCTGATTTTTTCACACCGTTTTGCAATACCGATCGTGTCGAGGAAACATATAGCCTACACTCAGGATCGTTTGTTTCTGCGAGAGAATTTACCTGCACTCACTTAATCGCAGACTCGAACCTCGTAAGTTAATCCGACCTTTTCGTGCTGGTTTTGCAATTTTTGTAACTTGCCAGCTTGTAGGCAAATTATTGCTTATAAAGTGGTCAGTCGATCATTGCCGATCACCACAAGGGATAAGGGATTTTTCCTGCAAAAACGAGTTACTCCATTTTCAATCACAACCCTAGTCTGACTTCTTATCATTTTTATTCAGACTAATATCATCGTTAAGATCCATTTATTCTCATACCAAGTTTACTTTTAAAGTTCTGTTCAACATTTCTCGAATATTTCAAGATGAATTTATTTTTAACGAGTAATTTAACAATTTCAATGGTATTTACTCTGGATTTTGCAATCCAAATTATCCAAGATTTGAAGGCCTATATTAGAAAAAAAAAATTAAAGCATTTTTTCAAGATACAAGCTGTAAAGAGGAACAATAAAAATTAACTCGAGATAAAAATTACCAATCAGAAACGAGATCTGCTCGTAGAATTAGCAAAAGAAGCACAAAATAATTCTCGGACGAAGGCATGTGGAAAATGCTATTAAGGTGGGCCTTATCGACCAATTTGTCCGCTAGTCCTTCGTACAATTAATGAGCCCACAATCAAGATGATAAGAACCGGTTCGGCGAGAGTTTCTTTGAATCAAGGTATGGCTTTACCGGTAACTGGTGGTTCGTGTCCAAAACGCCGGCGATTCGTTTGTCATGAAGCCGGCGGTAATAACCAGAGTGCCATTTTATCGACAAATAAGTAATAGGGACCAATAGACGCGAAGGTCTTGAATATTATCAAAGAGCCTTTAAAAGACCTCCACCGATGTCAAAGGACTTTAAATTATCAGTTTTTAAACTCTATCTGACACCATCCTTTATTCTGAACTATAAATGGAAATTTCCCTAATGCTAATAAAAGGATTTTTGAACACCTAAAAATATTAAACCTAAAACCGGCATTTTTAAAAATAAAAGGTTCGATATGTCTCTGTTAAAAATAATTTGAGGTGTTTTCATATTAAATTAAAGTAAATGGAGATAAAAATGAAAAAGCGAATATGCCATTTGGTGGAGTGATACTATAAGTATCTATTAAATAAATAATCTATTACCATATATAAATAAATAAAACTTTTGCTTTTGCGCAATTTTTGATGATTTCTTTTATGGATTTATAATTTGCCAGCTTATTAAATTTGATTTTGTCTTGGCAGGATCGCGTAGTCGACAGGAGAGGACAGATAGAAACCCGAGGTACCTTGCTTGTATCGTATTTGTTCCTCGAGGTTATCGTACCGCATCTCCCTGTACGTGACGAGGGACGTAATAATGACGGTACCTTCATACATACGAACCTTTATAACTGGTTTCAGCATTTCTGTAATTTCACCTCACCAGGTGAACAAGCCTTTGTTTCCTTACATTACGCTTTTCGCGAATTTCGATCTCAGTTTGTCACTGAAGTCAGAACTGATATTGTTAGGACGGAAATAGAAATGAGTATTGTTGTTGAATATCGTATTCTGCTACGAACCGGTTCAGTCTCTTTTATGCCTTATAATTTTACCTCGATTTTCTTAAGGCTCTATTTTACTTTACATGAAGCTCACAAAACCTATTTACTGAACTATTCAATGTTCCTGATTTTATTAATTATTATTTTCTTGAATATATCTACATTCTATGTGTACACGGAGTACGTAAGACGCAATATTCCCAGTCCAATGTGGGATTCCAATTATCGAGGTTGAGAAAAATTCCGATCGCTGCTATATAAATCAGTCAGGGATGTCGCGTGAATTAATATTTACTGTCATAGTGCGGTCTAATTGCAATTAATACAAAGACTTTGTCGGCGTCATGAATTGCGGTTTAACCAAAGTACCAATAAAGAGAGTGTGGTACTGTTAGAGACATATTGCGCGGTATAGGTACTCTTCCTCGAGTTATTTGCTTCTATATGTTGACAAATTTAATGACTTTTCTCTTTACTCCCACGATCGAATTTTTACAAATCTTTAATCCTCCACGCATTTCTCTTTTTCCTTTACTACGAACTAAATTAATCAGTTTTGAAGGGTTGGTCACTCGAATTTTTATCAGAACTTTTATAACAAGAACGTTTTTATTTACAGTTTTAAAAGCTTCAAAATGGTTCAATGATTTAAAAAGATTTAGAACTAAATTCAAATTATAAAGATTTTAAAAGGTTGCCAGAAGATTTCAGGAGATTTAAAAAACATCAAATATTTCAAAGAACATAAAACAATCAGTAGATTCTGAGAAATTTCTAAACATTTGGAAAGATAGACAAACTTTAAGAGATCTTAGGTTCATTTGGTAATTTTTTCATATTTTTTCTACGAAACTATTAAGAATATAAACGTAAAGTGGAAATTGGAACACCCCCTGGTATAATAATAAAGTAATAATTATTTCATTAATTTGTAGCAAAAATTAAAAAGCGAATTTTATTTCGAAATATACGGGAAAAGTGGATTTACGAATGCTTGTGAAGGATTTCCGCAACATGGGATAGATTTTTGCTATGTGTTGAAGGGTCGAATAACGTACGGCATGGTATGGAGAAAAACATAGAGTGCCATAAGTGGGACCCGTGTGTCTTCCTTGGCCCGAGGATCGAAGGGTCCTTCGACGGTGTATCAGGGGCTCTCCTCAGTATCACACTGCTGGAGACACGGTGATTTATATCCGTAAGGAAGATTTATATGGAAGAAACCGCGGGATTGAGTCGCAACACGGCGTCGACTTATCGCGAGTAGGTAGAAACGACGACATCAGCGAAGGTCCTCGAGGTACATCGCAACTATCTATCGAAGCGAATGGGGATCGAGTTATTTACTGCGTTCACCCGACCCAATATAGATATAAAATTCCAATTTTTCCTAAAGAGATTGTCATACGTGTCCTTCAATTGTCAATATAAGATTTGGATCAGGTGTACAATTGAAATAACTCAAAGCTTAGAGATTCCTCATCTACATAAGGAATCTATCAGTATTTCGTAAAGTGGTTATATTTTGGTGAACGCGTGAACGTCAAAACGGTGGAATCCGATCGGTCGAGTTAGGTTGATGGATGCTGCTTCAGTTCGAGGTGAAGCGGAGGCACTCGAGGGTTAAAATAGTAGAAGACGAAGGGTCCTTCGCAGTCTATTGGTCTCTTTATTTCTTCGTTCTTGCCCGGCTTCGAAGAGGAGCCCCGCACACTCGATGTTATTTACGACTGCTGATTTATCGGATGAAAGGAAGCGGCAGTTCAGCTTAGGACCCGTCCAATCCCCCGCGACAATATAAGAAAAGAAGCAACTCTTCGCTTGCTTCTTTCTCTTCGATCCGCTCGCTTCCGTACACTTTACGAGCAAACTGTTTTTTCCACTTAAACTTGTTTTTTTTTCCTCTTTACACCACGAGAAAAACATTCGACAAAATACATCTCGGATTGTGGAGCACAATCAAAGATATAAAAACTGGGAAATCTCGAAATATATGAAGTAATATCCTCACCTCCAGTTGCGTAATTTTAGTTATAATAAAGTTAAACAAGCAATAGGTTGTTTTAAATAGTTAATAATAATAGTGGTCGAGGTGGGTCAAGGTAAATAGGCGTGGTCAGCAGAATGACCAATAGGTGTAACAAAGCAAAATAAGCGTGTCCGAAATGCGTAGGCGTCGTTAAAAAATATAGGAGTGTACTAGTGTTTAGTTAAGGGGCGGGTAAAAATAAATAGGCGTGGTTAACTCAAATGGGGATGGTTAGAGTACGTTTCCAAAGGGAGCAGGCGTGGCAGAAGTTGTCGTGAGGGGCGTGGTCAAATAATATGGGCGTGGTTATCTAAAAATATACACAAATATTTTTAAATGCGTGAAGGAGATCTTACAATATAGATAAAAGGAAAGCAATGAAAGAGAAGAACGGTAACAACAATTTACATATTGAAATGTTTTGAAAATAAAAAAAAATGCTCTTTGAATTTATATGTACTACTTAGTGGTAAAAGGAGGTATTCTGCGGAATTGAGATTGCATAATAAGGTAAGGTCGGCGCTTTGCTGCGGTAATAACTGAACCGCCGATTTCTGATATCTTCTGCGGCCTTCGAGTGGCGGGATGTAAAAATAATTTTTGAAACCGCACGAACTGATATACGGCGCAAGTGGAGGGAGAATAGGATAAGAGTGAGGCGCTCGTAAAGTTTTCTTTCTGTGTGGTAGGCCGCGGTCCTTAAACCGCGAACAAGCCTCTGGGTTGAAAGAGGAAACAAGAAAAGGGAAAATAGAATGAGCAAAAAAGAGGATAGAACCCTTTCATTCATTCCTCATTCATTTTCCAAGTCCACAAGGCGCTTGAAATTGAACTGAAAGGTTTACAAAAACGTTACAATCAAATTGTGCTATTGTATCTTTATATTTTTTCCAGGAGCAATAAAATTGAATATTAAAAAAATAGAAGCTTTTTATCAATGAGATCAGCATGTCGAAAGTGAGATTGAGAGCCCCAGTCGAGAAACAAGCCATAAAATCCAGAGGGCAACATATTCCAGCGGTCAATTCAGGATTCCAGATTGCTTCTCATTTCATCTCTTCTTCAGACCTTCTCGTCATCCTTGCTTTTCCTCATTGGCGATAAAACCTTTCATTTCGAAATTACACCTTCCTTGACCAAATTCCGTAATTCTAGACCTATCTTATAAGTCGTAGAATATATTTGTAATTTTAATATAGCACAGTAAAATGACAACAAGAGAGTTGTTATTTTTCCTAATTTAGAAAGTTTTTTTTTCTCGATTTCATGCTATTTTTATCTTGACTTCCTTTCTGGAGGGATGAAGATTGGATAGGTTGTTCGTAAATCGTGTAGTTCGGTTTATTGAGGCTGTTAATGAGGAAGAATAATAGTTCGATACCAATTAGCGAGAAACTGTTCGAAGCGGTGGTTAGGCCATAAAAAGAAACTGCCCGTAGGTAAGTAGGTATGCCTCTAGCATTAACTACCCCCATGGACTATGGACTACAGCGAGAGGACCAGACTGACCAACGTTAATTGAACGCACCGCTCGTAACAACTTACCCCTCACTCTGCACCCTCCCATTTCCAAAGACCAGTCTCGACGTTGCGAGAATCTATACCACTTACTTTTATGGTTTCCAAGCCTAGTCGAGTGTACACTTTCTTTCCACGGGGAATAAAAATCCACCGTCCTCCAACACCCCTTCCTTTATAGCTATTCAAGCCTTCTTCCTTCTCAATGTTCAATGTCCCGACACACAGTCGTCCAGAAAATATTTTCTCAGACAAATTCAGCTAGATTTTTTATTTTTTAATTAAGATGAAACTAAACTTGAAATACCTTTTGTCACAGAAGAGGGGAGTGGACAAATATTTCGGGAATTTTACACTGTCGGTTGAGAATCGCTTTTCATGAATGAAAGTGAATCGGTGGTCCTAAAGTATAGGAAGAATGTCCCAGAGGGTATATTAGGATGCCCACTGACGTATGCCTTTAATCGACGGTTTCTTTGACCACTGGGGATGACCTCCCGGATGACTGTTAGGATATCGTTTCTTTGGTCGTTGCTCGGAATTTACTTCAATCGACAGTCCCTACTATAAATTGCTTCTCCTAATCTCCAGAAACTAATTAACGACACCCAATCCTATTTCGAAACATCCCTTCGGCCACATTTAATCTTCTCCTTTTTATCTCATTTTGTCAATTCCAATTATTTCGCACACTCTATTTCCTATTCTACATGCTGAATATCAAGAAATTTTCAACCATTTCGAGGAATTACAAAGAATTTCCTGAAGTTTGATCGACTTTCATGAGATTTCAAAGCACTTTAAAACATTCTAAAGTACTTGAAGAAATGTGAAAATATTTTTTAAATTTCTAAGTATTTCACTGAGTTTAAAAATATTCCCAATAATTTCGCATGATTTTTTGATTCTTATAAAACTAACTGTCAAAATAAAATTTTAAAAGTATCACTTTCAGCAGAAAATTTCATTTGAAAAGGGCTGTAAAAACATCCGCATGGACTTTTTCTTAGGAAGATCTCATCCAGGGGTGGTATGCATACTCCGAGGGTAGTAACTCGCGATCAGGTGGTTTGGTTGGCCCCTCTCGCGTACTTGCATATAAATCTCCGCGGCACGCGATGATCGAAAAATATTACAAGAATATATCAGAGATGTCGGCACCCCGTAACCACCCCGCCCACCCGATGCTTTCGTGCCTTCGAGGGGGTCGAGGTGGAGAGTTATTTCGGGGTGCGAGGTGGAGCGACGTCTATATTCCAAGACAATGATATGTGACTCAGGCAATATCAATAATTTTCGCATTTCTCCACCGTATATTTTCTCTCCTCGCGAGTCTCACCCTCCACAAGTTGACTTCTCTCTATGTTATAGGAAGAGAGACTATTACTTCAGATCCCGGATAGTAAGACTTTTTCGACTTTTTCAAGAAAAATGCGACTAATCGACTATAACTTTTCAATATTGCACTCAAATTAAAAGAGAAACAAGCTACAAAAATGTGTTCCAAAGTAAATAATCTTTTAAACTGTTTACCAAATGAATCAATATTTTAACACTGTTTCTAGTTTAAAATTAAATCAATACAAAAATTCATTCTTCAAACTTTAAAAATATTCTATTTCAAATTTCTTTGAAATTGGATTCAAGCCCGAGGAACGTTTCTATTTGATTAGTAAACTGATAGCAAGAGAACAGGTGTTTCATTGATAACTCGAAGAGTTTCAAAATATTTGCTTAGGTCTTGGACCTGATATTAAATAAGACAGTTTTCTTTGCTCGCACTTTACAAAGAATTAGACATATTTATCCATTTCCAGGAAAATTAGATCAGTGCAGCAAACAGAAAATGCGTGAGAGTAAAGATAAAATAATCTATATTGCGTTTTAAGAGTGATTTATTCTCTAGGAAGAAATATAATTTTAGAAGTCTAAAGGTGATTCACCTGCTCTGTCTTTAAATAATCTCATGAGATTTGAACCGAAACATTCTTCTCATGAGAGGAAATATACACTTACTACTGTAATTTTAGATTCATTCCGCTATTACTATAATTTTTTTGATTTTATATTATTTTAGGGTTGATATCAAACGTTAATTTCGTGAAGAACAAAAATTTGTTATTTCAACATAAAAGTATAGCGTGGGGCATAAATTTGTACTTTTTTGTAAATATTTAATTTGCTTGGTTTGTCTGAAAGAAACAAAATGAGATTATTATACATTTAATAGGAGGTGAACATTTATTGGCTTTCGGAAGATAAAGCGAGTGGTCTGAATCGTTTTACGAGAGTAACTACATAAGGATCGATCGAGGTAATCAGTTTCTTTCAGGTCGTACACAGTGGTCAAGGAGGGATCAGGGTCTCTGTCTACTGCGATAATACTAGGGGACCTTGTAACATTACGATAGTGGGACGATGGCAATCCGAAGGCCAGTTAAACTGTTCGGAAACTCCCTGGCTTTCCAATTAAGCAAAGATCCTGGACCGAAGGGTCAGACTGCATTGCTGACCACATATTTAACACTACATAAATCGCGACCCGACTTATTGGATGCTAATCTAATTATTTTCGGATGTCCATAAACCCAACATACTTAACCCATTCAAGACAAAATGAATCATTCTTTTTCAACCCAGGTCTTTCCTGACAACACGCAATATTGTTACAATATTGTTACAATGTTGGACCAATGTCACGAGGCAATTTAGATTCAGATAACGAAAATAGATTTTTTTCGATTTTCGCGCAATATTCCTACAACATTACAATTAGAAAATTCCTGACTTTTCCATAATTTCATTCAGTGACTCATTTTTAACTATTTAATCGGTGAGATTCATTCTTCGAAAGAATTCAGTAGATTTTGAGGAACTTTCAAAATTTTTAAACGTAATAAAAAAGTTTCGGAAGATTAAAAATAAATAAGAAAATCTAAACAAATTAGATAAATCAGTAGTAACGGCATGTAACGTATTGAAAACCAAAGAAGTTTGTTCTATTACCTACTTTTTCAGTGTACATTAGGGTGGTCCAAAAAAACACACTTTAGAATTTTTTACATAGTAGTTTACCATATTGTAGGCTTTGTGAAAATAGAAGATTTTTGTTTAAAATAATATATTTTATAGGACTGCGCAAACCACTTTTCTCTCTTATGGACTTTAACACGAATGACACTACTTTTTTCATTCACCATTCTGCAATAGAAGTTATAATTGCATTTTTTTGAAATTCGAAGCATTCATTTATATATAAGATTGAAAATTAATTTTATTATACTCAAAACTTTCATAAAATAGCAATATTTAGGACCTGATAAAAGGCTTTCTATATATATTTATTAACAGAAATTTTTATAAACAAAAAAATATGATTAAAAACATAAAAAATCATGAAATTTTCAGTGTGATGACGCCTATGTGAATTATATTCACTTATTAGTTCAATAAAAATATTATACTAAGGAGATTTTTTGCAAAAATAAACACTAACAGGTTAAGACACAGTTGTCACCGTAAATTCTCTGTTTTCAGTAATAAATTTATAAAAAGCTTAGCAACAAAAGCGTAGCTTTATTATTTAACTTATTCAAAAATGAAAAATATTGTCCTCTATTTTCACAGGGTCTAAAATATGGTAAAGTACTATATAAAAAATTCTAAAATGTGCTTTTTTGAACCAGACTAGTGCACATGCAGTCGTTTTGATACAAGAAATGTCTTTTCACATACTAAATATAATGAGAAATAATTAAAGTATGTTCTAAGAGATCTACATAATCAGAAAATGAGAAATGCACTCCTTGCTAAACAGTAAATTACAGGTATCATAGAAATCTCGTAAAGTGCAATTTTACACGTGACCTACATGGGCCAATCGTGCACGTGTTGGTACTTGATTTAAAACCTTGTCGCGTTATCTTTCGTCCACAATTTCATTTCGTGTCCCAGACTGGTACACGTCGATGCGTAGGCTAATGTCCGACATCGATAAATGTCCGCGCATCCAGCCAAACTCATAAACAAAAACATTTGCATTTAATTGGTGGACTGTGTTTCTCATGCAGACCACTCGAAATCATTCAAAATTTTTTGATCCTACCATTCTTTCGGACAGTGATGAACTCCCTCGGAAATAATTCCGGGCAGAATAAATTACCCTTGTTAACACAATGCTGCTTACAGCTCAGATTTTTTTTTAATTAAAACTTTTGAAAACATTTTTTTTAAATATACATTTGAAAACTCTTAAAATCCCGAACAACGACGGTCAATTTCTGATGCTTGATAATAAATCTGTTCATTAAATACAGCATTAACATCATCTGAAATAAAGAAGGTTTCTTTATCATTTCTTTTCCCATTTCCTGAGAAATCCCAATCTCCACATTTTCATAAGCATTTGATCTCTTGGACATCGCATTGAATACATCTTGCTCCTTCTTTCTGAAAGTTCTGTCATGAAAAGTCGCAACTTGGAGAAAAGAGAGCAGTCAATAGTTCTGCGATGGAGCATCTTCCGGCAAACGCGCCATATAAACATCAATTCAATGTATGAAATCTGTCAAAATGAATTTCGCCTGGGAGGCTGCGTGCGCGGAAACGTGACGTGACTGTCATTTTTCTTCCCGCGACGAATGTGATCTTGATGTGAAATATCGTTGTATTATTGTCCGGGTTCGTTTCGCAGAGGGGTTGAGTGTGCTCACTTTGGGGTTGAGTTTTCTTCGATGTCTTCTCAGTCGAGATAGAAAAATACCACCTCTCTCAATTCCTTTTCTAATATCGGATTTTCATTCATCGAGGATAAATTTCTCTACTCTGACGTCAAAATTCATCCATACTTATATTTATAAATCTACCAATATTAAATGGTTCTACCTTTCAGAGATGAATATTGATTTAAGAATTAGATTCATGAGTTTTATAGATATGACGAATCAAAGTTTTAAGACTCGCTTTTGACATTTAAATAATGGAAGAGAGTTCAAAGAAAAGGCAATCAAAAACACTAATAAATTTAATTAACTGTCCTAACGGTCAATAGTTATCGGACCTAGAGAACAATATTTTATGCGGATATAAATATATCTTTGTAGTGGTTTGAGAGCAATAACCACTTAGCATGTGAGTAAAATCAATTAGAGCTGCTTTCCTAAATGCGTCGTGAGAACGCATCGGTGCTTTGAGAACATTGTTGTTTTATTGCCTAGCGTTTCTCCTGTTTCGGAACTCCTCTTCCGTTTCCACAGCCGGCTAGTTTCCGAGCGATCTCGATTTATAGATCGTTTTATTGCACTCTACGAGCCACTCAAGCATCTTTTATGCTAAATAGACTCTGAAGTCGAGAGTCGTTGCGCCATTTGCGGTCTATAGAACTCAAAATGCCTGGATAGTAACGGTTATCTCGTGAAATATTAACAATCCGCCCGACACTTTGCTACTCTAGTCTATTATCATTTCTTGAATAAGATATTAATTTTGGTCTTCGCTGTGTCGAAATTTTTATTAGGAAATTACTGAATTTTGATGTATCGAAAGTCTTATAGAGTTAGTGAAGTAACGGAAGTTACTTAAAACAACCTGACCAAACAAAGCTAACGAAAGTGATGAAATTCTCCTAAAATAACGGAAATAACGAAATTGAACAAAAGTAACTGAAATACTGGAAGTCTCCTGAAGAAAGTGAAATAATTGAAGACTCCTGAAGTAAAAACTGTTATAGTTACGGAAGTCTCATAAAATACCTGAACTTTATTTTCCTGAAGGGATAAACTTTCCAAAAATAGTGAAAATTGGTGACTAGTACATTTTCATGGTGAAACCATGAAAAACCATAAAAATCAAAGTTTTTTTGCGTTTATGTCAGCTAATCTGCAAAATTAAGAAACGTATTACATACAAAAGTTGTAGACGTCATCGAAATACATATTTTCTGTTACTAGAATTTTTTTCTACGAGTGAAAGTTTCTGAGAAAATCAGTGGTATATCAATTTTTATTTTAAAAAATCCATAAATGCACTTTATTTCGACTTACTTAGTGCCCTACTCACATTCTTCACCATTTCCCTTTACGATATCTCTTTACCATTTACCATTTCTCTTTACAATTTTCCTTTATTATTTTCTATTACGATTTCATTTTACTATGATTTCCTTTAACCATTTTCTTTTAGCATATCCCTTTACCATTTCCCTTTACCATTTTCCTTTAAGATATACCTTTATCGTTTCCCTTTACCATTTCCTTTTACCAATTCTCTTCACCATTTTAGTTTAAAATTTTACTTTACCTTATATCTTTAACATTTCTCTTTACTATGAGTGATAGTTTTCGAGAAAATCAGTGATACATCGACTTACATAAAAAAAACCCATAAACCATTCACATTGTAAAGAGAAATCAATGTAAAATAAAATCATTGTAAAAAGGAATCATGGTAAATGGAAATGCTAAAGGAAAATGGTAAAGGGATATAGTAAAGAGAAATGGTAAAGGGATATGGTAAAGGAAAATTATAAACGGAAATGGTAAAGGGAAATGATAAAGTGAAACGATAAAGGGATATAAAAGAAAATGGTAAAGGAAAATAGGGAAGGGGTATGGTAATGGGAAATCGTGAAGGGAAAAGGTCAAGGTAAATGTTAAAGCGATATGCTAAACGGAAATGGTAAAAGAAAATGGTAAAGGGAAATAGCAAAGAGAAATGATAAATGGTAAAGAAATATCGTATAGGGAAATGGTAAGGGAAAATGATAAAGGGAAATGGTAAAGGGATATCGTAAAGCGGAATAGTAAAGGGAAATCATGGTAACAGGAAATGGTAAAAATATCTGGTAAACGGAAATGGTAAATGGTAAAGAGCTATCGTAAAGGGAAATGGTAAAGAGAAATGCTAAAAGGAAATGATTAAGGGAAATGGTATATAGGGATATCGTAAAGGGAAATTGTAAAGGGAAGTGTTAAAGTGAGATGGTAATGGGAAATGGTAAAAGGAAAATGTTAATGGGAAATGGCAAAGGGAAATCATGGCAAAAGGAAATAATTAAGGAAAATGGTAAAGGGAAATAGAAAAACGCAAAAAACCTTGTTTTTTACAGGTTTTCATGGTTTCACCATTAAAATTGACTACTCGCAAATCTTTTATTATATTCGAAATCAGTACATTAAAATATATAGGTATACTCAGTTTCAAGAAAATCGGAGGTGGACCCTTTTCAGAAGTACACCCTCCTGAATAGACTAATAACGGAAGTCTCCTAAAATAACTGAAGAGACTGAAGTAATGGAAATATCCCAAAGTGACTAAAGTAATGGAAACAGTAAATTGTTGAAACCTTGAAAATCTTGTAGTATAAATTCCGATTAACGGTTCCCTCAATACCTCAAAACATTCTCACTTTACATTTTGCAACTTTCCGGTTCATAAAACGAGTTCCAAGTAAACTTCGAAAAGTAGTTAGTTTGGCCGGGTTCTCGTTAAACACAAACTGGAAGTGTATCGAGATCGAAAGAAACTTTTATAGCAGCGGTTCGTACGAAAAGCGAGTTGATTTTCGCGAAGCTCGTGTCTCCAGAAGTTTTCGCCAAAGCGTAATCCCAGAAACGGAAATGCATGGCGAACGGACGAATCGCGTGGTTGAAGGGTAGCTCCGAGCTTCTTGCGACAGAACTTTCAAATCAATCAGCGCTTGGATGCATTCGCGAAAATTAATATCACCGTCTGCGACATCCACTCGTGACTTAATCGGGTTAGCCTTGCGCGTGTCTACAGCACTTCGAGCCTCGGAAAATGCGAGAGTCGACGTTGCGTGCTCGTAGAATGTAATTTAGAAAACTTTCACAACGACGTTTGACAAAATCTGAATTCATCAATTCATAACTCCAAGTCCTGCCTCTCTCTCTGACAGCAAATCAAAATAGTTTCATTCTAAACAATTTCATAAGCATTAAATATAAATAAAGAAAATGAAACATACGATTTATCCATCGATGTTTACTGCTCTTAACTGTAATTTAATACCATCAGTATAAAGAGAGAAGATATAAATAAGCTAATAGCAAATGTTTCTCATTTATCTTTCATGTTCGATATTTCACACCAGAGCTATTCCGAAAATCATACTCGGTGGTGCGATGAGGCATGGAATTAATGGTAGTGATAAGAATAATGAGCTCGATGATCGGGTATTCACCGATTGGCGAAATTCTCTTGGGAACCTTAGCTACCAGAAATAGTAATCGATCTTCTCACTGATCGCTTTACCGCAAGTGTACATTTTCACCCTCGAAACGTATTAATGACATACTTCGAACCGATAAGGAAATAATACATCATATTTCAAACATCTTTGTATAACAATGTATACTCTAAATATCAGAAGTCTTTGAATTATTAATTTAGAACAAACGCATGAAAAAAGAATGGAAACTTCGTTTGAGAAATCTTGCGTACAAAACAATTGAAGATGTGACAAAGCATATATAGACACTATCTAAAGCATTAACTGCGAGGAAACGGTACTAATGAACGCCAGTGACGAGCTAGTTCGCGCTCATTACGATTAATTAACTATATAATGATTGTCGCCGTCTTCCGTGAAAAAGTGAACCAGAATACCGGAGATATTCGCTACTTGTAGTACTTATTCGATGACTTGAGGCGCGACGATCTTCACGCTACGTCTATCGGTGGATTCTTACTGGTTTATAATTATATCAACAAGACAAAATCTCTTGCGCTATGAAACTCTTTATTATCTCCATCTTTTATATCGCAACTCTTTCTCTTCACATACTTTAAAAATTAATTAAACATTTCATACCAAGTAAGAATTTTGAAGTAAATTGATTAACTATGAGTAGGAACTCGCGTATTTTATTCGATAATCAGTCGGATACTCTTAGAGGTGAAAATTTTACGAAATAATAAATGAAGAGATATTATGGGTTATCAAAAGATTTTATACGAGATTTCACGGACTTTAAAATATTTTATGGAATTTTAAAAGGGTTTATGAGATTTAAAATAGTCAAGTAAGTTTTACTATTTCAAATTGTAACTTTTGCCACGAAAATAGCAGGGTTTACAATTTTCTTAAGACAAATCACAATTTTAAATAGTAAAACTTACTAAATTCCATTTTCTTTTCTGCTAGTGGTTTCATTTGATAGGTTTTAACCGAGTTAAAAGTGAAAGATTTCCACAATTGAGACAATTATTTTCCTGTTTTTAAATAAAAATTCCGAAATTTGATAGAAAGTGGTAAAAGCTATAAAGATAATGGCATTTAAGAAGGATGTGCAATAATGTAATAGAGACTATTGGAAACTAACAAAGCGCATTCGCCTATGACACTCATATCCATGTTTCAGCGAAATTGGAAATTCGAAGTGGATCGCGGAGAATGATATAGGAGCCATTTCTAGTGACACCTCGAAATAGACTTCGTGGCATTACCATCTCGAGAAGCGAACGAAATTTCTCTCCAACGGATACAGTACCATCACACATCCAAACTCGTTATATTGGAAATTACTCCGTTTTCAGTATCCGCTAAGGGAGTTTTCAAATATCATACATCAGAAAATATTAATGTGTATACTAATGCACCGAAGGAAGGAAGCATATTTTTAAGATTTTTCGGTAATGCATGTAACTATTTTGATAAACGATTATGTCATTTAGATAGTTTTCCCTTTCCGATGCTTTGAAATCGAAAGAAGTCGATTGATATAAAAGAGATCGCAGTCACTTTCTACTTTCTAGCCCTCGAGTACTTCGGAAAACCCGCTAAATCACCCGTGGCGAGGGTAAACCAGGCTAGAGATTTGTGCGCTTGTAAGCCGAATCGTCCGCTGTATTGTGAACGATTGGGCGGGATAAAAAGGGATGCTGCGTCGAATCCCTCGGACCAATATCTCTTTTCGAGAGCTCTAACGAGACCACTTGACTCGCGGTTCCACGAAATCCGGAAAGCCAGATAAAAGAAAATCGATCTTACTGTATAATCTAAAGGACGGAACTAAAAGAAAATGTACCACAATATTTTTTCTTTGAATTTTCCTCTTGACAGAATATAATATTTCTTCACTGATACTAGTTTCTTTGGATTTCATGCTCAGAGAATAATTATCCTAATGCAGTACTCACAGTTCCTATGAGAAAAAAATTAGGGTACATAAGATACTTTTTTTAAGGTCAAAGGGTACCTTTCTTTTTGCACATTAGATGGTTTTTGCAATGTGAGGAGCAAAAAGAAAAAAAACCTGCTGTTGTGGTTTTTATTTAAATTATAGTTTTACAAATATCTCCAGAATAATCCCAAAATATCGCAAAACTAGGATTCTTTTCAATAAAAAAATGGATTTTAAACTAAATATTGCAATTTTCGCAAAATTCAAAGGAATTAAAAAGAACTTAAAAGGTGAATTAAAGAACAATAAAATGCATTCAAGAGGCATTTAAGAAAATTTTGGGCGAGTTTAGAAGAATTCATAAAGAATTGAAAACAATTTCATATTTTAACATGAATTTAAAGAATTTTAAACGGTTTGAGAAGATTTATTTTTCAATTAAAAAGATATCAAAATATTGTGAATGATTTTAAAGAATTTAAAGGGAATTGTAGGGATTATAAAAAATTTAAAAAGAATCTGATTTTTAATTAATTTTAAAAAATGTCATGCTATTTCAAGAGACTTCAAGTGATTTTAACGAAATTT
The DNA here is from genome assembly GCA_032275145.1 of Synergus laeviventris. Classification (NCBI taxonomy): domain Eukaryota; kingdom Metazoa; phylum Arthropoda; class Insecta; order Hymenoptera; family Cynipidae; genus Synergus; species Synergus laeviventris. The sequence continues at coordinate 8,546,404 of JAUESI010000038.1, read as the reverse complement.
TACAGGATTTAAAAGATTTCATGAAATTTCAAGAGATTTTAAGTAATTTCAAACAATTTAAAAGTAATTTAAGAAAATTTTGGTAGTATTCAGAATAATTGATAAAGAATTGAAAACAATTTTATATCAACGTGGACTCAAACAATTTTAAAAGATTAATTTGGCTATTAGCAATATTTCAATGTATTCGAAATGATTTTAAAGAATTTCAAGGGAATTGTAAGAATAGCCTCAAGTGATTTTAAGGAATTTTAAAGGCTTAAAATTTTGAAATTTTAAATAATTTGAAAAGATTTCGAAGGGACTTTAAAGAATTTCACGAGATTTCATAAGGATGTCAGAAGATTTGAAAGAATTTAAAGAGATCTAAAGATATTTAAAAAATTTTGAAGATATTTCATAGGATTGAAAAATTTAAGGAAATTTGAAGGGATTTTAAGTGATTTCAAAGAATTTGAAAACTTTTAAACGATTTCAAAAAATGAATAAGAATTTGAAAGGGTTTTAAAGATTTTTTAGGGATTTCAAAAGAATTCAAAAGATTTTTAAAAATTGCAAGTATAAAATAAAAATATTTTCAACAATAAAAGATTGAATTTTTTCAATTATTTTAATTATCCTGTAAAGTTTTGTCAAACCGGAAATGCCCTGGAATTATCCTATAATACAAATCTCAATAATTTTTCAGATGATTCAACTATACCATTTCTTGAACAAAGATGAAAAAATAACAAATTCCCAGAATAGGTGCAATATATGAAAAAGGTGAATACGATACGACCTGTGATTACTGAAATTAACTTTTACCTTCAGAAGTGAATTTTTAACTAAATATTTAGTTTTCAACCAAAAAGATGGATATAGTTCAATTTCCAACTAAGGAAATGGTAAACATAGGAATTTTTTTGGAAACAAGGGAAAAAAGATTCCTTAAAAAGGGGAAAATGAGGGAAATATTTATTTTGTGTAAATTTAAAGAAAATTTTACCATATTTACTGAAAATAGAGGCCAATAGGGAATATAGGGACCGGTCTGTAAAATTTTGGTTGTGGAATTTCAAAAAATGTATTAGTATAATTCGAGGAAAAAATATGTCCCTTAGAATTAATTTTAAATGGTGGTCGAATTTGATTTATGAATACTGAGTTTGTTACAATTATATATTGCCTTACGGAATTTAAACCCGTGCAATCTGACGTAATGCGCATTCAGGGATGCACCCGCCGGCAATGCCCTTGCATACTAAACGTTTGGCTCCTACCTCCGGTACTTAGCATACATAAGCTCCGGATAATACAACAAATTCCTTCGCATGGTGTCATTAATCCAAAAACAATGGAAATCTCTAGATCTAAAATACTTAGCAGCTGTTCTGATCCTATCCTGGATTAAATAAAGACTCTTGAAGCTTCTAAAGCTTCTTCCTTTTCAGTAGACATATTTTCAACAAATCTAAAAAAACTTTACCTATCTGATCCTGAATCTCTGATGCACCTTACTCCTAATTTCGCGATTTTTTACCGCAAATCACGCACCTCGATAACTCTAAATTGAATTCGTTTAAGAAATCTATAAAGCATCCTTTAGCGATTACGTGTCTCTTCTACTTTGATCGTTCGGGCGTTGAAAGTCGCTCGAGCTCGTTTTCCTTCCCTTCATACCGGCAAAGTTCAATCGAAAAAGCAAATCTCGAATTACCTCAATACCTCTAGATAAATTCGCGAGCCCTTTGATTATCCTCAGTCTTCTATGCTGTGAAAATCAGAAGCAGAGATTTTCAGAGAAGTATATGGAAAACTGTAATAACGGCAACACTTTATGGGAGTGGAATAAAAGATTTGTATAAAAATAAGAGTCTGAACTGAACTTTAGACTTATATGCATATGTAAAGAGGGAAATTTTAAAGTATTCGTCCTGCTCATAAAGGCGTCAACACTCTTGAGTGCTGTTTGATATTTTATGGACGTTTCTGAAGATGCTACTAGGGAAAGGATTTCTTCATGCGAATCGTGCGAAATGACCCATGAAAACTGCCTCTAGTTGAGCGAGCATACTTGATCGCCCCCAATGTTATATTCTTTCGCGTGCTTATTGTCGCTCCATGTGGCTTCTGAGTTTCAAAAAAGATATGCAACAACCTTTCGGTTAACCTTTCAATGAACAGTCCCGGTTCCCCATATAAAAAGTCAATCAATATCTTCGTAATGTTTCTAAAACCAGACACTATTTTTTATCCACTTTGTAATGTGATGTTCAGAGATAAGTTTGAAAACATGTGTGACTTCGAATGAATTTAGTTGGGGGTTGGAACCTTGCGATAGAATTCTAGTCATACGAGTCTGAATCGCAAATCGCGAATCACAGATTGTAGATACGACTGCGAGAATACATCCAACGAAGTAGTACGTAATTCTAGGATATGTAGAGGCCATAGAGAAGTGACGTTGTTCGAAAGGGGTGGATACAGTGGCACAAGGTAATATCTACTCCGCACCATATTGCTGATTAACATATGCATCCAATACTCTGGGCTCGCTCAAATGCAAACGCGCCAAGCCGGCAGCTATCTCTCCTCATAACGTTATATAAAGCTCTGATTCAAACGGCATATATTAAAGGTTGACTCTCTCATCCGCCGACTACTCATCCACAACCAGCTTTCTCTCCCGTCAGAAGATGCCCTTTTTTTAAGACCTACATCTTTTATTAGAGATTTTTTTCGCTCAAATAAACTGCTATTTACTATGTCTATCCATAATATAGATTATAGATAATCATCTGCGATGAATTTCGATCCAAGTGAAATAAAATTTGTATTCAGAATGAATAATTTTCTTCCTTCAGTTCTTTTCCCGGACGAGTATCTTTCTCCTTCGTATGTTTTGCACATATAGAAATTCTCAAGGGTCGTCGAGAGTACATTGAGAACAACTGGGAAGATGCTAGGAAGAAAGTACGAGTCTATTCTCCGGAAGAGTAGTACCTGTCTGGGGACAAGCCATATGTTTCAGGTCCCCAGGGTCGATTTCCAGAACCAATTGTCGCGAATATATTTCCCATTCTAGGTCATTTCGTATTTCTGCATTGCAGAATAGATACTATCAGAATTCATAAATTATGGAACTTTTCGTTTTTTATCATTCTATATCCTTCCAATATTATAAATTCTTATACACAAATTTTAGTCGAAACAGAATTCAATTATCGTATCTAATGAATGTTTGAGTTATGTAAATTACCACTGACAGTAGTCATTAGTCGAGCCTCAATCGAGCGTGTCAAGATAGACTTTAGGCAACCCTTACGGAGGGTCGGCTTTGCTTGCGAACAAATTCAATAAGTGATAATCAATGCAAGTATGACAGGGTATCCGGCTGAGTAAAAATTGTTCAAACAGTCAATCAAAAGACCTCCCCTTCGCTCTCTTCTCCCTCTCTTAACACAACTTGGCCAAAGAACAACTAGAACGAAAGAAATATACAAAAAATCTGAAAATTCAAGGCTCATCCTTTAAAAAATAAACCCCTTTTTTTAAACGCCGGCTTCTCACCCTCTTCTCCTATTTCCATTTCCAACCCGCTCCTACTCCTTTTAAAATACATACACGTTTCCAACTTTTCCAAACCCCTATTCTCAACAACTTCTCCAACCAGATTTTTTTAATAAAACTTTCTAACCCGCTTTTCTTACTCCCTGTTTCCACCATCTTTTTCAATTTCCTTTACCAAACCCGTTTTCCAAATCACTTTCAACCATCTACGTTAACCCCCTTTTTGAAACCCCTCTTTCCAGCATTTTCTCTAATTTCCTTTTCCAACTTCCTTATTCCACAATCTTTTCCAATCTTCTTTTCCGAACTCATTTAACCAACTACCTATTCCAACTCTGTCCTCCCATAATCTTTTCCAGCCACCTGTTACAAAACACTTTTTTAATCCCATCTTCTCCAACTCTCTTATCTGAATCATCTTCTCTGAGCACTTTTTCAGATCTACATTCCAATTTTTGGTTTGATAAAGCCTGTTGAAAGATCAGGGAAAATAGATGGGAAAATAACTTCGGAAAAGGTTCAGGGGGGTGAAAAGAAGAGCTTGAAAAAGGTGATTGATAAATCAAGTTGGAGAAGATCGAGAGAAGGAGTTTGAAAAGGGGGTGATAAAAGGGGGTTCAAAATGGGAGCTGGTAAAATGTGTTTGAAAAAGGAGTTTGAAAAAGGGGTTTAGAAAAAGGGTATAGCAAAGGGATATGGCAAAGGGGGTGGTAGAATAAGATTGGAAAGAGGTGATAAAGAAAGAGTATGTAAAAGAGTTTTTGAAAGGATTGGAAAGTGTAGTTAACTAAGAAGGTAGAAAGAGGCGATTGGAAAATGTGTTGGAAAGTGGTTTAGAAAATAAGGTGGAAAAGGAATGTTTAAAATGGGGTTTGATAAAGCTAGTGAACATTTATTCAATGTGTATAAAAAATCCTGATCCCATTGAAAGTGCTTTCTTATTTAAACGTGTGTAGGCACTAAGTCATGTAAAAGCGAGCCCCTCGCGTAATCTCGTTCTCTCTCCCCTTCTCTTTCTCAGAGAGAGGAGTAATTGTAAAATTAATTAAGAGACCAGGAAAATAATTAATTTTTCTAATAATTCTTGCCGTGATGTTATATTTTCTCGGGGCACTCAGTGCCCACCGCACCCCGAGGGTTGAAATAATTTCATAAGGGCGAACCGAGAGGGGTGGGGGTAACTTGAGAACCGCATCTACATTTGGGAAAACATATCCCCTTTTCCACCTTCCTTGTTTCTGACCACGTCCGAGCCGCAACAAAGAGCACCCTCGTATCTATCCATGGCACCCCACCCCCTTCCTCCCTTGCTCCTACCCTAGTACACGCAATTGTATTTCCTTCTGAAATTTCCCGAATCGGCCACTTTAAACACTGTGCCCTCAGAATCGAACATTGAAATTCACTTTGACTCACGGTAAACAATTTTCTGAGTGAGTTCGTTCGTTTGGTATGCAAAATGATAATGTGGAGGCGAATATAGTGCCGATATTAATTTGTCAATGAATACTTCGATAATTTAATTTGATGCTTCATCGTTTTTGATAATTGCATTCAATACAGTATATTAGTAGCAATTACACAAGTAGATATCTGTTTATTGAATAATTGGTTATTCATTATTCCAATAAATAATATATTAACTCGTTTTTAAATTTCCTAGCTATCAATTTTGAACACATTACTTATTAACCCCCAATTTTAGAACATGAACTCTTCCAAGAATACGCTATAATTTACCTTGGGAAATTGAATTTTCAATCTGAAAAGTTTAAAAGGTCAATTTGAGATGTTTTATGTTAATATAAGTGAGCCATGCAGATTCTAGTAAAGAAAATAATTTAAGTAATATGTAAGGGATTTGCAAGGAGTGTGGGTCACCTTTAGTCAGACATGACAGATATGCCATTGTCAGCCTGACACAAATGTATTTCAAGTAGAACAAGTAACTTTACGTCGTCCAAAATGGAAATGAAGTAGTAAATGTTAATTGAAAGTAGATCTAGGGGATGTACAGTAGTATATGTCGTTTTTGGTCAGACCAGAGATATACAGTAGTATGGGTAAATTTAAGTCAGCCAATTCCTGACTTGTTGGCGCTGGAGAGATCCTAGGACAATACAGAGATACTTCTGAATATAATGAATACTCGTTTGAAAGAAAGGATGATTTCAAAGTGAATTTTGCTGCGAGTGAATTTTTGCGATAAAATCTCGGGTGGAAAAGATGGGAAGAGAAGTTGGTGACGAAATGGCTTTCATGCCAAATCCAGCGTCTGAAGATTCCCGGGTTGTGGAGTCGTTGCGGATAATAGAGGGAGACAGCGAACGAGCGAGCAAGCGCAAATTAACCTGGGTAATGAAAACACAATGAAATTATAATAAACCAATTGCCGGGTTGATTCGTAGTCAGGAAGGAGGTCATTCAATAATAAAACACGTACCTACCTACCAACGTACATATCCTACCTACCTACGTACCCGGAGAGTGAGAACCAAGAGAATTAATTTCTCGAGAGCCTTTATGCTCTCCGACTGACCAAACGTTACTGTGTCCCGACCACACGCGAAACACCAAACGCAGACTCTCAAGCAATTCATGTGTGTATGCACCCTTGCTTCAGAAGTATAGGAGCAAAGTATATTTGTGCGAATGCATGTGTAGGTGCATGAATTCGAAATGAAAATACTTTCGCGAAGGGCGCATATAAGTACAGCATGGAACTTAAATGCAAATTGAAAAAAAAAAGTATATCAGGATGATGTTTCTCTTCATCTCTTGCAGTTATAAATTGTTACAAATATTTGATGGAATATTAAAGATAGCATATTTTTATACAAATTCATAAACTTCCGATCGGATAATAAAATTATGTAAATCTATTTTAATAAGATATAAATCCCGAGGAGATATTATTGATAAAATTCAGAATATGATTTATGAATTAATGATATTTTATGATGGGTATTACATTATATATCAAAATATCATTTCTGGTGACATATTACTCTTGGGGTATTTGAGTTGTCTCTAATACGTAATGGAATTGACATTTTGATATTATAAGACTCATTTTAATATTGCGGTCCTTGTCGTTTGACGAATGGAACAAAATAATGTTCCTATTTTTGGAAAATGTGAATGATATGATTATCATTAATTTATCAGACTGTACTCTACACCTACCCGTACGAGCGTAACGACGCAAGATTATTACAGCATGCGAAATTTCAAAATACACTTAACGGCAAGTGTACACCGGGGGAACCATATAACACAATGATCAAACACGACCGCGTAGTTCACATTCGCCTGAGGGGTAAGTATAATTTCTGACCAGAAATTCTCAACAATTCGACCGTTGCTTCACTAGCGGAAATACTTCCTTTTTTCGCTTTCACTTTCTGATGAAATTTCTATCGCAAGCGAGGAAGAATCTGCAATTACCCTTCTTGAGTTTCTATAACTTTAAATGTTCCACAAAAAATAACATTTTTGTTATGTTCTTTTAATAGTGAAAAATCTAAGATCTTTATTATTTTCCACAATATTGTTTTCCTTTTTGTATTAAAAATGTATTCATATAAAAAATTTGTCTGTAATTCAATACATTCTGTAACTTTTGACCCTCCCTTGGAAGTATATTCTTTCCCATCTCTCGAGGATGAGATAAAAATTTTCTCAGCGAGAGAAAGTGATGCCGTATCCTCATCCGTTTTGTTTCTTTTTTTTTCAGGTCTGGCTGCGTCTCAATTATAGAAAGGCTTGCTTCGACTGCTACGGACGAATTCCAATTAGTCGGTGGCCGGCCCGTGTCGCGGGGAACCCTCCCCGTATGGGGTTTCCCGGATTCTGTACGAGTTCCTTTCATGGAACGACTCGTTCATTTGCCTTTCGTCCATACCTTTTTCCTCTTCCTCTCCGCTTCTCTTTTTCGTCCTACGACCAAACCCAACCCCAACCCCGTACAGACTCTTTGTCCAGGGTGGTATGCTTGGATTATCGGGGGCGTCAAAGCTAGAGCTACGAAGTTGGTTCAACCAAATTGCGACTACAAAGTATGTTGCTTCATTTGTAGGAAGGATAATTTTTAACAGCAAAATATACACAAAGGATAATTTCATGAAAACCATTAAAATCTTGGAAATATTTGTAATTTCTTAAAATTATGTGCATTCCTTCAAAATTTCTTAAGATTTCTTCAAATTGTATAAAATAACTTGAAATTGTCTAGAATGTCTTGAAATTCGTGAAATCCCATAAAATAAATTTGAAACACGCAAAATAACTCCCAATCTTATAATTCTAGTAAAGTTCCTGAAAAATCTAGAAGACCAGAAAATAAAAAATTCTTTTCAACTTGAAACTTAAAATCCCACAAAATGGTAACTTGTAATCCCTTAAAATATTTTAAAAACTTTTTCCAAGACTCTTTTTGCCAACTTTTCCAAAATATAATTTTCCAAACCTTCCCTTAATGAAAAAAAGAATTATATATTCACCTAAGATATAATAATTCTTCTTGAAAAGAATATAAAGTGACACAACCAGCGTTATGATATCTTCGAATATTATTCAAGGAAGTGAAAACATGTCCAGGTATGAACTCGTTGGAGAACGATAGTTGATCTAATATTTATACACGAGTGTTAGCAGGGTCCAGACTCGCGTATCCTCGAATGCCCGACCCTCGTTGCGTCGCCCGGTCGCGGTCCACTTCAACCTCGAACTCCCAACCCCGAAATCTCATCGGCCCAAATGGCGCATCAACATCCATTATTAACCGAGTCCAGAATATTAACGATACAGTTACCGTATTCCAGAAGCTAAATTAGCGGAGATTATTACGAGTGGATTCTCTCTCTCACGTTTCTCTCCTCTCCTCCCACTCCCAATTTCTCTCTCTCATTCTCACCTACAAATCCCCACTCCTTTTCTAAAACCCAATAACACTTTTTCTCGTTTTCTCTTGAGTGTTTATCACGTGTCCAGCAATCACCAGAGAAATGAAGATATTTTTTTTCAACAAAATGGGTCATTTATATGAAGTGTATTACATTTTTAGGATCCAATTCGAGCTCTCAAAATTGCGAAGATTCATAGAATCTTTGAATAAAATATCAACCGAGGCAGTAATTCATTTAAATTTCGATCCATGGTAAAAATCGACTGTCACTATTTAATGAGATGCATATAATCGCAAATTGCAAAGTAAAATAATAATTATAATTCAAATAAATAATTACTCACTCATTAACCTAGTTTTCATTAGTAGACACTCCGAAATACCTACGAAAAATAATTCGTTATTTATGTACGTTTCAGCATTCTTTTTCATTTAAACAATTTTTTTTAAACCAGTCGATTTAACTTTATACTTTATAACAAATAGGTACTATGTCTTAAAATTATTTACATCTTTGTAATAATTGGAGTGTGGATCAAATTAAGCGAGAGCCCTATATAAAAAAGCACTAATTGAATGAAAATTATTGGTAATTGCAAAATGGCACGTAGGCATGTGAAGGCAGATACGTGCCTGAAGGCAGAATTACCAGATTTAACGATACGTGCTCGCATAAAAACTTCTCGTAGATTGTAGGACGCAGCGATAGCCACGAAGTGTCTTTTTATCGAATGAGCGTAATCCCTTGCAGTTTTATTGGTCGGGGGTGAGACCTTCTCACCCCTTCGGTTGTATCGGACTCGACTCGGCAGTTCTTCTGCTTCAGTTTTTTTTTCACCGATTTTTCCCCAGCAGACAGTCCCGGAGGACCAATTTCGCGATACGAATCTGACAATATATGGAGACGTCAGTTTAAAGGACGTAAAGTGAGCGAGAGGTGAGACTTTATGGTATACGGTCGCCAAGGACCAAGTGCCACCTCCGGCGATCCATAAACGTGATCTACCACCGACACCTCCACCCTTCATATCAGTATCCCTCCTCCATAGACTTCATAATAAGGGTCGAGATTTAGAAAAAGATGATTCGTCCCACGAGGGTAGAACAAGATTTTATTTTGGACTATACTATAAATGGCCATGGGAGCGTGTACGGAAATCCATGTTATTAAACTTTTAAAAGGGTTTAAATATTCAATGTTTTCCAATACACTTTTCCATCATCTCTTTGTAAACGATTTATCCCACACAATTCTCCAGTCCCATTTTTTCAATCCCTTTTTTTCAACAATATTTACAAACCATTTTCAAAACCCCCTTTTCACACCCACTTTTCCAAGCTCACTTTCCAACCCTCTTTTCTAAGTATTTTTCCTTAACCCTTTTTCCACTCATGTACCCAATATTTCTCGAACCCTATTTTCCAAAAATCCATTTCAAGTACCTTTTCCAAATAATTTTTCAGATCCTCATTTTTGAACCCCTTTTTAGCAGCCACTTTTTAAATCCCACTTTCTGGACCACTTCTTCCAACCCTCTCTTTCAACTACCGTTTCCAAACACATTTT